>JAABKJ010004106.1:0-24850 GCA_011634705.1 Andricus grossulariae
GTGATTTCATACCCTAGCATTTAAATAAAAAATCTCCAGTGACTTTAGTTACTAAGAAATGATGATTTCCATACTTGAAAGTTTAAAGTATGAAAACACCCCTATGACATGCTGTATACCCAAAAAACAGGTAATCTTTCTAGATTTTAGATATGAACCTTTTGTTTCGGTAAGAGTGATAGTCAAAATGTGAAACTTTTGCAAAATCTAACAAAGAGTTTAGGAGAGAAAAAAACTTTTCACTAAAATAAGCATTTGTCTTTTAAAATACATATTTAAATTGAAGCTTTGACAATATTTTGTTGAAAAACTGTCAATTTTGTTTACTTTTTTCTTTCGGATAATTGCTTTGTCGGTTCTAAAATACAAAAAAAATAGATTTAGAATTTTTCACAAAAAGCCATTCACTGTACATTTGGAGCAGGGTCCTTTGTTTAGAACTTACGCCATGATGTGTATTTTTTGTATAAATCGTGAAAAATAACATTAAAAATAAATTAGATTTATGGAAAAACGACAAAAGTTCCAATAAAATGTTCAATAACAATTTTTTTTAATAGGATACGCTTTTTTCAAATTATAATTACAAGACTATAAGAATACATATGTTTCAATGCCAATGCATATTATGAATTGTAATCATATAAATTTATTGAAATGATACATTCTTCAGGGTAGCTGAGAATAAAATTTAATGCAAAATAAGAAACTAATATCAAAGTATTCCTGAAAAATAAAATGTGTGCATTATTTTGCAATATCTGAATGAGCAGCCCCAGACCGAGGTACACAAATAAACATAATATACATTTGATATATTAACGTTGAAAATAATGTAGAAAAGTCCGCATTTTCGACAAAATTGAGTGCGAAGCATGATATACGTGAGGTGTATGTGTTCCTTAAAGTCAAAGAAGCTTCAAAAAAAGAGAATTCACAATCACAAATGTGGGGGAAATACAAAGACCGAGCACGTAGCGCAAGGTACATACGTCATCAAACGCGAAGCGCGAGAAGCAACAGTCGTGCGCCCTAGGCGCGCTCAAACTTGCGAGCCGCGTGCGTACTGTGCGATGAGAATATGCCCTCGCAGCGGGCAGATTTTTTATTTTGAAATTATTTACTTTTTTATTTTAAATGACATATTTTCTCAATATAGATTTCGACAGGCTTTTTTGCGTGAAACACGAATCTGAAAATTTTAAATTGATATCTGGAATATTTTTCGAGATATCGATTTTTTATGTAGAGCGATTTCGGCGACAGCTATCCCCGAGTGCACCCTTCCCCCTTTCTAGACGCCCCCTCGTTTTTATACCCTTCGTTATACCGTTTTATTCCAATTCTCTGGAGGAGAGTGACTTCACTGACACCAACACCCGGGCACACCCTTCCCCCTTTTGCAGGGGTCCACCCTTTTTTGCACCCCTCCTCTGGGGGAGAGTGACTTCAGCAACACCCACCCCCGACCTCACAGTTCTACATCTCCAGCCCCGCCCCCCTTTATAGACCTCCTGAGGGGTAGAATGATAACGGCGATACTTACCTCCTAGCACAGCCTTCCCCCTTTCCGGAGGCCCTTTGTTTCTCATATGCCCTCACGGGGGGTGGGGGGATAGTGATTTCGACGACATCCACCCTCATACACACCTTTCATTATTTTTAGACGTCTCCCCGTTTCATATGTCATCTTTGGGCGAAAAGGACTTAGGCGGTACCCCCTTTCCCCACACACAACCCCTTTATAGGCACCACACCGTTTTCATGCCCCTGCTCTGGAGAGAGTGTCTTTAGCGACACCCAATTCCCAACTACACCCTTCCTCCTTTCCCGGGGTCCCCTAGTTTTTATACCCCTTCTATGGGGAAGAGTAACTTCAGCATCACTCAGACACAAACTGTTTACTTAGTTTTTCTCCTGAAAATTTTTCTATCAAAATCAAGATTAAGAAATTACAAAAACTTACAAAAAGTAAAAAATAAATATCCCGGAAGTTATTGGAGATATCGATTTAAAAATTCGAGAATCGTATTTCTCGTTAATAATCCTATAGGAATCAACAATAAATCTTTGTTGCCACGGATATCGTAATTTTTCCCCAAAAATTACCATGATTTCTAAAATTTATAAAAATTGGTGGAAAATTTTGGAATATTTGAAAATTTATGGAATATGTGGAAATTTATTAAATTTATGAAATTTATGAGAATTTGTGTTAAATTGTGGTAACTTAGGAAATTTATGGAAATCAATGTTAATTTATGGGTAACTTTTATTAACAGTTCTACTGGACCCATTCGCAATAGCTTAGACTGCTGACCTCAAATTCGTCGCCCCTTGCACAATCTTACGAAAGAAGAACCCACATTCGGTTGCTTCACTAGTGAGGAAAAGAGATGACGTAGCGCAGGGCTCACCACTTTCAGTAGATGGTGACTGACACTAAAAGTGTAAGACTGCCGCCAAGTTCTGCTGTTATTTTTTTCTTCGCTTTCCAGGAATTGTGCGAAGGGTTACGGTCACGGAAAATTACTTTTTGATTTGTAAAATGAATAAATTTTCAATTCAAATGAAACCTCCAATTAAAATTTTAGAAATGAGGAAAAGTTTGGTAAATTTTGAATGAAAATTTATAAAGAATAAAGAAAAACGACGGTCGCCAAAACCAAACCCCAGCGGTAGGTATAATGACCGTAAAGGACTACGGACAAGTCGAACGACAAGATTTATTAGGGCCTGTTTAACATAGTCTCTATACTGCCACTGGCAGTCTTTGAATTCAAAGACTGCCTTCTGGCCGTGGCGGGAAAAAATAAAACAGGCCTCAAAATGGTGACATTAGACGAGTTGTGGTGGAAAATAATGTTTATATCTGGCCGGTATTACTTCTGTGAAAATTTCACTGACAATCGGTGATATTCAGTGAAATTAGTGAAGAATCCACTGAAGATTGACTAAAGTTATCACTAAATCAGTTATACTGTCCGAGTTTTACTGCCTACCTTCAAAGACCCCCTCGTGAAAAGAAATACCAACTGAAAACGGCTTCCAGTCTAGATTTAATCAAGGTTTAGTATTTTTCTAGTATGTACGCCTCAGCTTATATCTGTCTTAGACTTCGGTAACAGACACCACTTTTTCTGTTTAGGATAAGCACATCTGTTCTCACCAGTTAACAATCTAGCTGAAGGTCCTGAACGACCTCGTCTGATTGATGAGATCTACAGGCTTAAACCAGTTTTGACTAGATTTATATAGCATATCCACCAAACAGGTAGAAAATTTGGGAATAAATACATGCCATCTGCTAAGGAATAAAATTTTATGACCCAAACAATTTGTCATGTAGCAATAAATGATTTGTAAGTAAAAAATCGGGAATCTGTATGTCTTCACGACTACAGACATCTAAAATTGGCCATAAGAAGCTTAAAAGTGTAATTTTTTACAACTTTTTGGTAAACTGTAGAAGATATGAATAATTTGACAACATTTTTAGAGTTTCCTTACAAAAAACATAATTATCTCAGGTGAATGATAAATATATATATTAGGTACACATATTAATTCGGTGCCTTTGCTTTGATATCTTGTAACTCTTGGTTGAACTTGAATCTTACCCGCCCTTATGTCGTTTTAATGGACGAAACTGGAGCTTTAAAACACAATATAATAGGTGGCGGCCCTGCGACAACTGAGGCGACCAAAATAATTCAGTGATTCTTAGAAGAAGGTGCGGTAACACAGAAAATGTAAAAGTAGTTCCAGAGATTTCACAATGGTTATTTTTGAATTGGAATGCGAAAAGAATGTAATATCTCAAATGCGCCTTACCAGGCACCATTGTATTCACTAATGATTTTTGACGTTAAAACCGCAGGGCCGCCATCTTTAAGATTGTGTTTTAAAGATTAAGGTTCGCCCTTTGAAACTACTTAGGACGTAAAAAATGCAAGATTGACTAAGAGTTAAAAGACATCAAAGTAAAGGCACCGAATTAATTTGAAGACCTAAACAAATTTAAAAATGCATAACAAATCAATATCAATAAAGATGAATAATATAAAAAAGTTGTTAAATAAGAAGAGAATTAGTGGGGACCCCTGGGGGCTCTGGAATAATGAGGATTTTAACTACGAAAGTTGAAACGATCGCAGTCTTCTGGGGAACAAAATATGACTCGATTTAAAACAACACCTTCCTATACTTGAATTGTTCTGTCTTCAGTTGGTATTTCTTTTTACGGGGGCCCTCTTTCAACTATTTAATTACAGTGAAATCTCACTGATTCAGAGAAAGAACATCTATTTATCATGAATAATAAATATTATTAAAGTTTTCGCGATTTCTATACGTTAGACCAAGTTATCCACTGCATTGCCCGAATTCTATGTCGTCGAGTGTAGACCACGGACGCGGACCCTCGCCGAGGCATCGTGTCGACTTCCGGTGAGAATGCAAAGGAACTTCGGGCAGTCCGAGTGCCTCAGCGAATAGCGGAACTCCATTATTACTCTCCAATTAGCCATGATTAAAATATTTCGGCGTCTCGCGTGCATCTGGGATATTAATATACACGTGAACCGGGCGCCGCGCAAAGGATGACGATTATATGGAAATGGGAAACGATCGGAAGGAAGGGCCCTTCTTCATTGATTAAATAATCTAGCGGAGGCACCGATAATGACTTATTTATTGCGCCAATTATTTCCAGCCTATTAGCCCTGCCAACGCACCAGAACTTATCGATCACGATCGTAAATTTCATTTAAAATCGCTAGTCTGTCCTCCTTGTTAATTGCGCATTTATTATTCACGAAAGCTTCTTAGTTTTATACATCGATCAAGTCTGATCCACAATCATTCGACAAAAGAAAAACACAAAAGAAAGCTCAAAAGTTCATCTACAAAATTCCCTGACTTCTTCCTGATTTTCTTTGACTAATTTTTCATTTTCCCTGGCCACTAATAAATGAAGACCGAAATTCTAATCTTGTAACATTTTTGACATAAAATCTTTCAAGAGTGTGATTGAATCAATTTGATTTTTAATTTATAAATTACAAATGTATTATTTTGACGGCTGCCACAGCCTACTTACTTGAAAAAAGTGAAAAAGTCACCTATTTAAACCGAAAAGTGACCAATTTCTAACCAAAAAAGTTACTAAAAGTGAATAATGTGTACTATCAATGTAACTAATGTTCTTTTAAATTCAAAATAATTCGACTCAATATATAAGAATACCAGGTTGATTCCAATGAATTCAGGATAAATTCATAAAACTTTGAAACAATTCGAGTTAAATTCGAATGAATTGGACAAAATGAAAAAAATTACATTGATTTCAGTAAAATTGGAGTAAATTTAGATTCAATAAGTTTAATTCAGTAAGTTTGAAATGTGTTCAGAAAAATTCAAGGGAATTCAAAAAAATTTGATAAAAATTCTAAGAATATAATGTGAGTTAAAAAGACTTAAAATGAATGAAGCAAAATGTAAAATAAAATCCATCGAACTGAGTAGAATAGGGTGAATGTAGAAGAATTCAAATGAATTTACCAAATTTAAGAGAATTCCAAAGAATTTAGAATAAATTGATAAGAATTCAGAGTTAATTCTACATTGATGCAAATTAATTGCAAAATATTTTTGCAAATATCTTAAAATCTTTGAAACCCAACGAAATTCCTTACTTCTTGTGAATAAATTCTTTGAAATCCATGATTAGTATAAAATCTCGTAAAATTCTAAGATATCTGATATTTCCTAAAATCCTGGTAAATTGATAAAAATAACTTGAAAGATTTTGTAAAAGTCCTTAAAATCATTGAATTGTTTCATATCTTCCAAAATTCTAGGAAATTCTTTACGACTTTAATACCCTTTAATACCCTACAGTAGTTCAAATCTTTTCAAATCCTATAAAGTTATTGAAATCAATTTAAAATTCCTTGGGATCTTTTAAAATAACCTAAAATATTTAAAAATCTTCAAAATGTTTCCAACTCCGTGGCCATTTTTCAAGCACTTTAAAAATACTTTGAATTTTAAAAAATATGATAAATTATTCAAATACTCTGACATTTCTTGAAATCCTTCAAACCTTTGAAAGCTCTTGAAAATTCCTTGGAATTTGTAACAATACGCTGAAATATTTCAAATCCATTAACATTTTTTAAATCTTTTGAAAACTTCTACAGCTCTTGAAAATGCCCTTGACCTTCTACAAAATACCATGAAATCTTCAAAGCTGTTTCATCTCCCTTCAAATTATTTAAATCAGGTGAAAATTCCTTGGAGTGTTTTAAGACCTCCTGAAACCTTTTTAAATTCTTCAAAATATTTAATTTGGGAATATCTTGAAATATTTGACAATCTTTGAAGTCCTACAAAATCCCTCAATTTTCATGAATAAATTTTTTGAGATCCACTAAAATAATATATGACATTTTCTGAAATTCTGAAACAATTTTTGAAATAAAGTAATAGTATTTATAATCCCTTAAAATCATTAAATCACGCGGAAATATCATCAGATACATTAAAATATTTTAAAATATCCGCAAACCTTATCGGTCTTATTTCATATTTCCATACCTTCTCAAATTCTTGGGAATTCTTTAAAAATCCAAGAACCATTTTTAAATCCCTTGAAATAATTCAAATCCTTAGAAATTCCTTGAAATTTTTAAAATCATTTTAAAACACTTTGGATACTTTTAAATTGCCCTAAAATATTTCAAAACCTTAAAAAATTTGAAATCCTTAAAAATCTTTTGAAATGCCTTAAACATTTTTCAATCTCTGAAAAATTCCTAAGAAGTTTTAAACAATCACATAAAATCTTCGAAATTCTTTGGAATCACTACAAATTATATAATTTGATCAAAAATGCATATAAAAAATTTTAAATACTCTAACATTTTTCAAAGACGTTCAATTCTTTTGAAATCCATTGAAACTTTTTAAAGCTCCGGAAAATTAGTTAGAATTAAAAAAAAACGTAGAACCTTAAAAATCCTATTAGATTCCTTCAAATTATTGAAATCGATTGAAGATTTCTTGAAATCTTTTAACATACCTGAAAATACTTCAAATCCGTTGAAATAATTCGAAATCCTATGAAACTTTTTGAAGCTCTTAGAAATTCCTTATAATTGTTAAAAATACGATATAATCTTCAAAAACCTTTGGAATCACTTTAAATTATTGAAATATATTAAACATTCCTTGGAATATTTTAAAATACCTTAAAATATTTTAAATCCTTTTAAATCTTTGGCCACCCCTTGAAAATTGGAGCTCGTGCAAATTCCTTAGCATTTTTGAAAATACCGTAGAATCTTTAAAATCCCATGAAATTCCTTCAAATGATTGAAATCTATTACAATTTTTTTAGAGTCTTTTAAAATATCCTAAAATATTTCAAAGAATTCAAGAAAATTCAGAAATAGTTATAGACCTGAATTCAATAGTACACTCGACTCCCGAGATAAGCACCCTCGGTGTAAGCTATTTCTAGAACTTATGTCCTCGGAATTCAATGATGCGAGGAGTGCATTTAGAGCATGCGTTCCAATTCAACAGAAATAATTCAGCGGCCATGCCTGCTTACGTTTGGATTCTTCCGAGATGTGATGAAGGCCAATGCAAGCCATGCCCGAAACCGTGCTTAACTAGGGAGTTAAGTGCACTTAACGCAAGGGGTTAATTCATTAAAAGAAAAGTGACTGAAGTGATCTTTTAATTTAAAAAGTGCCTATAGTAACTTCATATTGAAAAAGTTATTCGAGAAAAAAATGACTAAAAGTAATTGTGTGATAGCTCTAATCATTCTTAACAGTAACCTAACGTGCTTCTTACAGAAATTCCCTGACTTTTGCAATTTTTTTAAAAATCCCTAACCTTTCCTGACCAACAAAGTTCCTTGACTTTTCCAAGATTTCCAGGGTTTCCTTGACCTACTGCCACCCTGTAATTATGATAGAAAGAAGTAGATTGTTTCTGATGGAGAAAAATTGTGATTTAATTTCTTTGGAGTTGATAGAAAACAGGAAGGCGAGTGATATTTATGGATAGCACACTTTGTTATTTTTCAGGTCCATTTGGAAAGTGACATACGTGAATTTAGCGAGGAGAGTATGTGATATGGGCGACGAAATGACGACCAAGCCAGACCAGAAACAGAACCAGAAGAGGGTTGCTAAATATTCAAGCATTACGGCTCTGCATAAATTCATTTCATTATAGCGTCACCAAACATTGCTTTTGATGCTTTCCACTCGTCCCCTAGCAACTAAGCTATCCGCACCATCCGCACTACAATCCCGTTCGAGACCGCCGACGGCGCTTCATTCTCCCTCGCACTCTACTCCCTGTATTATAGGTTTCTCGATCATAACGTTTTCCGATATAACTACCTTCAGGGTCGACCTTTATTATGCTCTGATTTCCGTTCTTCATCCCATACTATCCAAATTCTATTTGCTTTATTTGCTTTATTTCATTATAGCATAAATAAAGAAATCTTAAGGAGAAAATGTTGTATATTTATTCATATCAATTTTACTATACGGTAGCGAGACATGGACATGTCAAGAAAAGGACAAGAGTAAAATTAACGCAATTGGCATGAAAGCGCCGAAAGAATGGTTAGAATCTGTGAATGAGACATTAATTCAAAGAGACATAAGAAGCCATAGAAATACGAAATCTTGCATGAAAAAATGCATGGACGTGAAGGAACCTAGAATAGTATGCCAGGACAGAAAAGTTTGGCGACAAATAGTTTACAAAAAGAATGTGAGTAGAGTAAATGATGCCTGAAACAAAGACCTTGGATACTAATGGACCCAAGTGGCGAACCACACATCACAATTTTGTGAGGCTCTCGACGTGGGGTGATCGCTAGAGAGATTGATCAGCATCCTGGGTCGAAGCATTGCTGAGGAACGAACGTGTCATTTGAAAAAATAACACAATAATTCTAGATCAATCTAAAATATCTATACCTTACACCTATATACCTATCTACCTCATACCTATATATCCATCCACACACTACTACTTTCCAACCGAGCAATTCACGCCTCCCCCAAAGGGAAATAACCTAATGGTATAGTACCAATTTTTCAATCAGGGTGTAACTTTGGGCATCTGTTCTAATTTGAAAATACAAAAAGACCTTCATTGATAAAAGAGTCCCTTGCAAATATTAAATTAGATATATCTTTGCAGAAAAAAATTAATAAACGCATTTCCTACCTATGGTTCCTCTTTCTCATTATTTCATCATTCGTTCCATTTATTTTTGAGGGCTTCGTAGCCATAGGCAAAAACTCTTATCGTTTCGGTAGGGTGTTTGTCCGAGCGTCCATCCGTCCGCCGCCCTCTTTTTCAAAGGAGGGTAAGTGAGGGGAAGTGTGGGGAAATTATGGAAGAGGAAGTAGGCGAAGTGAGAGGAAATTAGAAAAGGGAAGGTAAAGAAAATTATTTAAAATGAGGGGGGAGAGTAGAGGAATTAACGGAAGTGAGTGAAAATAGGGAGTGTAGAATTAGTAGAAGTGAGGTGAAATTATGGTAAATAAGGGTAGGGGAAGTAGAAAGAGTGAGTATAAGTGAGGTGAAGCAGGGGAAATAGTTAGAACTGAGGGTGAGTATGAGAAGGGAAGTGAGGGCTGGGAAAGAAAAGTTGGGGAAGGGGAGTGTGAGCTGGGGAAGCGATGAGAGGGGGAAAGTAGGGAGTGTAGGGGAGGGCGAGGTATATGAACGACATAATGAACGTCTTAATAAGCTAAGAAACACTTTTTTGAAAGCGCGCAGTGGATATTTTAACTAATTTTTATGATGTAATATTTCAAGTGAATTCTTTTGAAAATTTGGTGAATTCCTCCAAATTAGCTTATAGTTTAATCATGCAAAAATTTCCTTAAATTCTTTAATTTCCATCGATATCGTACATAATATTTTAAAATCCTTTGAAACGATCGAATTTCCAGAAATCCCTCGAAATCCTTTGAAAACTGTGGAAATCCATTGAACATTTTTTAAATGCCCTGAAATCTTTTGAAATCCTTGAAATCGCTTGAAATCTGAAAAATTCCTCATAACAGTTTTAAAATTCTTGAAAATATCTTAAAATCTTTGAAATTCCGTGGATTATTTAGAAATATTACGAGATTATTTGAAATCTTTGAAATCCTTCGAAATCCTCTACAATATATGGAAATCTTTAGAAATTCTGGTAAATCATCTAAAATTTTACAAAATCCTCTAAAATCCGTATATATACTTTTAAATCTCTTGAAATCCTTCACAATCTCGTGAAATCATCGAAAATCATTTAAATCTTTTAAAATTCGCTAAAATTCGATTAAACCTTCGCAGCTCTGTTGAAATCCCTTTAGTTCTTCAACATCTCATTAAAATCCTCTGACATTCATCAAGATTACGGTCCTTGAATTCTCTTAAAATCTTGTAAAATGCCTTGGAAAATTGAGATTCTCTCTGGAATTGTACTGGGTAATTTTTTAAAAACTTTTGAAGTCTTTAGAAATTATTTGAAATCTGTGAAACATTTCACCATCCTTTGGAATCATTTGAATCCTCTTAAAATCCATTTATATCCATTAAAATCCTTTGAAATATTATCAAATTTCTTGAGATCTTTGAAATTCCATTAAAATCCCCTGACATCTTTCAAAATTCGTAAAAATATATCTGTCTCCTAAAATCTTTCAAAATTCATTAAAATTACTGAAAATACTTCGATATTCTTCAAATCCTTCAAATCCTTTAAAAATCCTTAAAAATTAATTTCAACAACTAGGCATTGAAAATAACTAAAAAATTACTCTTGTTCATCAATTTGATTATGAAATCATGAAAAACTGTTTTTTCTCATTCTAATAAATTATAAAAAGAAATAGGTCTGTTAGATGCACTTAAGTTCACACGAGAAATTTATAATGCATGATGAAACGGGAATTAAAGAGTACATCATTTAAATTTAAATATCAAATACGATCAAAGGGGTGATTTAATTTACAGTACTTTGATATCACTCTGATTAACGTTTAGTTAGATAAATTGAACAAACTAAATAAATATATTCCCGCGAATCAATTTGGTGTGTTGGATGTAAATGTTCCTACTGGAAGGTATAAAATATTTGAATATCGTTTAATTGGCTCGACAATAAACGTCTCTCAATCGATTTTGGTAGCAGAACTGCAGAAGCTTTCATGCTGGGCCCACTGATCGAAAGTATACGCCACTGGGAAGCGCGGAGAAACGCGAGGACCCGTGGTGGGCAAAGCGACAGGTCGGCTGCTCATGCATATGTAACATTTCATTATATTAAACCCTTTCAATGTATAATTTACTTTTGCGTGAGTCATTTGAGGACCCGCTCTGCAGGCAGGCGCGCGACGAAGACAGGACCACGGACGATATATCGCGGCGCGAGATAGGGCCGGTATACATTATCCTCACGTGCGATTTTCAACCTCGGCAACAGCAGACGATCGCTTTGGCAACCCGACGTTATTGCGAGAGGCCTCACTGACACTTTGTTGACTTCCATGCATATTATGAAACGCTTTCATCCTTGCAGCACTAAAGCCACTGGAAACCACAGGGTGGCCACAAAACATTCTCGACCACAGTTTCGACTATTTTAAAGGGCCTTGGATAAATTACATTCATCCCAAGCTATCACGCCTCTCGATATAGTGCCGGCTTCATTTTAAAGCCTATAGGCTCAGACAGTCAGTACCGTATCATAAGTTTTTTACGTCGCACCTCTCGAGACATATACTGTTCCGAGGTCAGAGACTATATATGCGGTCCTAAGTGTTAAAATGAGAAAACCCCCTCGTTAGTGTGCCGACCAGACTCGAGGCTGGCATTATAGCAAGGGATAAGTGAACGTGAAGTTTATTCGGAAATTTTGAATCATGTTCACCTCTTCTTGAGGGTTCGTTAATATTCACCCCACCCCTCTATTTGACGTAATTTTTACCGACTATTCTTTATTCGTCAATTTATTGAGGGTTCATCCAAAAAAAAACGTAAGACGATTTGGATGGAAGGAAGGGAGGGGCGCTAGTTGATAAATCTTACTATTTCTTATTACATAATAAGGCAGTTCAATTTTAAACCAAACAGTTGAATTTTAAACCCAAAAAATATGAACTCGTTGCAAACAAATGCGATATGTAGTTGGTATTTTGACCAACAGAAGATTTTCATTTCCAATTCAAAACAGTGGAATTGAACAAAAAAGACAAATTTTTAACAAAATAGTTGAATCTTCAACCAAAATAGATTAGGCTCGATAAAGAAAAAAAAATTCGTCAAAAATGTTAACTTTTCAAACCAAAAATATGAGCCTTCTACAATATAGTGGAATTTTAATCAAACAATAGGATGATCAACCAAAAAGATGAAATTTGTAACCAAGCAGGTAATTTTATACTAAAACACACGAATTCTCTACAAAATACATACATTTTTAGGAAAATAGTTGAATTTCAACTAAGCAGATTAATTGTTAACCAAAAAGGCTGAATTTGCAATAAAATATATAAATTTCAACCAAACACTTGAATTTTTAACACATTTCGTAAATTTTATACCAAATAGTTGAATTTTTTATTTAAAAAGATCAATTTGCAACCCAAACTGAAATAGTTTAATTTTTCTTTGAACAATGCATTTTCAATTAAAAAACCAACAAATTTTCTATAAAACAGTTGAATTTTTTAGTAAATTGTTGAATTTTCCACCAGTAGTTCAACTTATAACCAATGAGTTAAATTTTCAACTTAAAGAAATAAATGTTCAGCAAAAATGTAATAGTGGATGTTTCAACCAAAAAATATTAAAATTTTAAATCAGAAACAGTCGACTTTTATCAAAAAATACAAATTTTCAAAAAAATACTTCAATTCTCAACGCAAACAGATTAAATTTATAATGTTCAACCAAAAAGTTGAATCTTTAACCTAGAAAATTGATGTTCTACCAGAAAAAAGGATTTCCAACAAAATACATAAATTTTCAACCAAATTTTAAATTTTTAAGCAAGAGAATTAATTTTCCACCATAAAAGTCAAACTCAACGAAATACATGAACTTTCAAACAAATAGTTAAATTTTCCACCAAGATGATTAGTCTTCTGCCGAAAAAGTCGAATTTTCAACAAAATACATGATTGTTCAGTAAAAAATTGAATTTTTAAGTAAAAAGATAAATCTATAACGAAAAATGGAATAGTTAAATTTCCAGTAAAAAAACCTTTTTTTTTACCAATAAAAAAACAATTTTTCAACAAAATAGTTAAATATTTAACTGAAGAAATTAATTTAAAACAAAAATTTTCAGCTGAATAAAATGATTTTGTAACGAAGTAGTTCAACTTTCGACCTGATGGTCTAGTTTCTACCAAATCGCTGTATTTTCGAGTCAACAATACGAACTTTCTACAAAACATTTTAATTTTAAACCCGAAAATATGAATTTCCAATGAAAAAGTTGATTTTAAACCGAGGAAGATAATATTGTACGTTTGTAAAACTTAATTTTAAATCTTCTTCCCTGACCAATCAAATTCCTTGACTTTACGTCTATTCTGAAAATATATCCCTCGATCCTATAGCCATTTTATAATGAACTTTTTAGAAAATACTATACAGAAATAGGTGCCATTTTGGCGTTGCTTTTCATCCGTATTTTTGAATATATAGGGTTTGAATATATACTAAACTTGTCTAAAGAAGACATTTCTACTAATTTATAAAAAAATGATTTTTTTAAATTTTAAAGGTAATTTTATTTAAAGAGAGCTTACGAAATTTAAAAAAATGTCAATTAAAAATCTATTTAAATTCATTAGTTGCAGATTAAAAATCGTAATAGATAAATAAACTTACGCACAAAAATTACCTAACATTAAATAAAGTATACATTTCCCATTACGAGCCGTACTTCCATTTAAATAATACATTTAACTTCCGAAATCGCTTTTCCTTACCTCTGTGCTACTTTGTAAATAGCTAATTATCTCAACGGAAATCATTAGAACATAAAAGAAGTTTCCATTTTTATCCTAAAAACTTAATGTCAATAAAAAAGCGTCATTCACTTCAGAAAACATTTATGACTCAATGGCGGAAATGTTAAATTCTCTTAATTATATGCCACTCGAATAGTTCAGTTATGTGCCGACATGAACTTAAGTGTTCAAAGCGACTGACCGAGCAGGAGCAATAAATTACGGCTTTATGTTTCTCTGGACAAGCCATAAAAAAGGTGCAACTGTGTAGATTCTACATGTTGCAACTGATCCTTCTAAAATACTACATGGGATTATTATATCCCTGGAATTTTAACACCGAAGTTTTTTTTATCTTATTGACACTTTTATAAATATTATCAACACACACATGATAATTGATAAATTCTTTATATTTTACAAACTATATTTCAAGAAAAGGATTTACTTACACGGAAATGTTTCTCTAGCTGTAGGAGCGAATCTAAAATATATTAAATTCAAGGAATCTGTTCCGTGTATAAGCTTTTCTCGTAGATCAGTAATTTTGACCAAGTTGATAATTTTGAGATATTATTATTTTTGATAGATTGTGTATACGTTTATCATCATTAAGGAAGTGAAACAATTAATTGGTATACAAATATGTAAGCTTGCAGTAGCCACTTTTTGTCTGGTATCGAGAAAACGAATATCCCTGAATTCGTTATAACGCGGAAAAACAGCGAGATCATTTTTTTGCAGCTCATTTGTTAGCACTCGAAATATGATTTTTTTCGAATTGAGAATACTTGAAGTGTGAAGCTATAACATGAATATAGATGCATTCTTTATCTCCGCTGTCTTATTTTTGTTGCGACTCAAAACAATACCAAATTAGCGTACTTTTGAGGGTCGGCGTTTCTGTGAATTATTATTACCACTACACATAATGTCGAAAGTAAACCCCAACTGTCATTGCTCTCAATTAGACTGTCGCTATTTTATTTTGATGATCCAATAATTCCTTCAGATAGCTGTTCTTAATATCTCTGTTCTGGCTATACTTATAATGTGTATCGAACATATGATATCACTGGTATGGGGAAAATGACCAAATAAGTCCAAAGATATTCACTTTGGCTGATCCAGGGATTATCCTATCAGGTCTAAAAATTATTTCGGTGCCTTTACTTTGATGTCTTGTAACTCTTGGTCAAACTTAAATTTTTTCCGTCCTAAGATAGTTTTAAAAGGCGAACCTTAAACCTCGAAACACAATCTAGTAGGTGACAGCCCTGCGGACTTAACCTCAGAGATCATTAGGGAATATAATGGCGCCCGACAAGCAGCATTTGAGATGATGCATTCTTTTTGCATTCCAATTCAAAAATCACCATTGAGAAATCTCGGGAACTACTTTTTGCACGTTTCATATGTCACTGCACCTTCTGCTAAGGTTGACCAAATCATTTTGGTCGCATCAGCTGCATCTTTTTCAATTGAAATGCAAGAATAATGCAATGTCTCATATGTTCCTTGCCGGAGACTATTGTATACACTAACGATTTTTTAGGTTAAGTCGGTAGGGCCACCACCTATTATATTGTGTTTTAAAGCCTAAGGTTCGCCCTTTCAAACTACTTTAGGGCAGGAAAAAATTCTATTTTGATCCACACTTACAAGACATAAAAAAGGCAACAATTTATTTTTGTACACCTAATAAATTCCTGCGTTCCTTTCTAGCTCTGCTCAACTTTTTTTCCGGGTAGAATTTGTTATGTTTGGGTTAGAAAAATTCATCATCATCACATAATGAATTTATTGCATGAAATTAGCAAATTTGTGGCTATAACTAACCGCCTAATTCTACTATTTATGTCACAAACAGTGAATTTTCTTTACATTTCTACTTTCGTCAAATGCTTTCGGATTCACGTTCTAATGTATTTCAAGACAGGAAATAACCGTACATACGTACCAACCGAATTAATATGCCGGGCAGTAAGTTGTCCGTTCGCATTTGCATCATGCGATCCGGCTTTAATTACTGAAAGCCTTAATTCATTATGCAAATGGACATAATGGCGCGAGAACCGAGGAGCGATTCTCTCGCGCGGGCTCCACGTGGTGCGCTTAAAATTTAATATAATGAAGCTAGCGCGCAATTAAGGGATTCGCAAAGATAACTATTATTTCATTAATTAATGACAAATGTTCGCCCACTAGTTGATATTGCGTCACCACTGAAACTTGCATAATCCGTGTTTGAGTAATATATATTTTTATTTATCTGTGGGAATTTCGTTTGAGATAGACAGAAGGATAATTGTGTAAATTGAATTAGATTAGGGAGTGTCTATGAATTGCGTAAGAATGATTTTTGAAATTTCAGACTCCGCGCCAACCTTCTTAGGTGAAATTCTATATTTTTTACTGAATATATCAAAAATATATCAATTATTTTCACCGTAAGCGAGAATTTAAGGGATTTGAAAATTTGATCACAAGATTTGAAAAATTTCCAGTGATTTGAAAATATTGCAACAGATTTTTAGGGATTTCAAGGTATTCCAGAGTACTAAAAAGTATTTATAAGAATCAAAATTGTTTGCGGTGATTAACGAGATTTCCAAAGACTTTTAAAGATTTTATGAGATCTTAAGGAATTTCAACACATTTAAAGGGACTGCAAAAGTTTTAGGGTATTTCAAACGATTCCAAAGAATTACGAGAAGTTCGACGAACTTCAAATGATCTGAAGAGATTGCAAGGGTTTTGAAAAACTACCTGGTACAATTTCACAGAGAATCAAAGCTTTTCAAAAAATGTTGCAGGATTGCAGGTGGACTGTGGTTCGATCCCTGAACCGGTACCAATGCAAATTTTTCTGTGTACGTCTACCGGGGCTTTGGTGGTTCGAAACACACTTTAAACTGTAGATCCCTCTACGAGGGACTCACGTTCAGTGGTCGCTGGTTGATTTCGAGTCATAAATACAGACACGCACATACACATACATAACACACCATGGCAGGGAATTTAAGGAATTAGGAGCTATTTCCTTGGATTTAAAATCATTTTAAAAGATTTTATGTGATACCGTAGTATTTTCACGAATTTCGAAGGATAACAGAAGATTTTTATGGGATTCCGAAGATTTGAAGGGATTTAAAGAGATTTCATATGATTTCATATAAGTGTTAAGATTTCCAAGGATATAAAGAGATATAAAGGGGTTTTAATCCTTCAAGAGATACGGAAAGATTTCCACGGGTTTTAGAGATTTAAATGAAGTTGAAAGGAGATCAAAGATTTCAAGGGATCTCATGAAATTTCGAAATATTTTACGGAATTTTAAGAATTTCAAGCGATCTTTAGAGATTTTAAAGGATTTTCGCGCATTTTAAAGGATTATTAGGAATTTTTACGGAATTTCAAAAATTTAATAATAAGTCACAGGATTTCAATGGATTTCAATGGATTTTTGAAGAATTTCATACGATACTCAAGTAGTTTCAAAAGATTGTAAGGGATTATAAGAGATATGGAGGTTTTTTTCTCTCATGATTTTACTGGATTTCGAGGAATTTGAATGGCTTTTAAAAGATGTTAATGGATTTCGAGAGAGTCAGAAAGATTTCTGCGTATTTTAAAGAATTTACTGAATTTTAAAGGGATCTAAACGATTTTAAGGAGTGTCATAAGATTTCGAAATATTTCATGAAATTTTAATGACATTAAACGATTTTGAGAGATTTTGAGGGATTTTTAAGGATTTTGAAGGATTATTAGGGATTTCGAGAGAGCTCAATTGTGCCATAGATTGAATCGGTTTTTTTTTAGTTTTTATCTTCTTTCAATTTAGTGATCATAGTCCATCAATGAACCGAAACAAGTCGCTAGATTCCATAATATATTAATCAAAAATCAAAATGTACAAATAGATTGAAGAATCATGCAACACAATTTCTCTTCAACTGAATAGCTTTTCAATTAGAAAAAATTTATATATGTCTACAAAATGAGGATCTTTTTAATTTTGAATAAATATGTTCCGCATTCTTGTACCTATTATTTTTACCAGTGACTGGAACTGAATATAACAAAAGTTATAGCAATATCTGATGAATATTTCTTGTCTATATGTATTTGTAATTTTTTATTCTATTGTTTGAGAAGATCCACATTTTGAGCATATAACTCTTTACATCTGAATTAATAAGTGCGTATTCATAAATAAGGGTCAAGTTAAAAGTAGCAGCAAACTTTTTACTTATTCAGTTATAAAAATTTGACTATAAATGACTAATAAAAATACTTATATACATGACATGGGCCGCCAAGGCTCTTTCCTGACAGTGCGAAAAGGAAAGCAAAAAAGATGTTTAAACATTCTATACTAGAAAAAATAGCACGCTACGCGCGCCAATATCATGTTTTTCATTTTCTTTCTCTAATTATATAAATTAAAAATATATGCTTAAATTAAAAGTACTACAAAATAATGAATGATAATTATAAATTGAAATAAACATTAGAATAGCTACATCATCTTTCATTCAATTTTAGTTATAGTCGGCGACTTGTTTGATTTAGAATGTTTATAGTTTATTCTCGGGAAATGTTTAACTTCTTTTCGAAATAGGTCATCTTGAAGATTTGTAATTTTGAAGATTCTTTAATGTTGAATGTGTATAACTGTACAATTAAAAATGATGTATTTTTGAGTAAGCTTTTTTAATAGTTCAATTTTGTAGATTTACAATTAAAAACTCTTGCTTTTTTAAAGGAGTGTGATTAAATTTTATAAATATTTTGCTGATTTTGAAGATCAAAAGTCAAGACTCTATAATTGTAAATCTACGAATTGAAAGGATTGTAAATTTAAGTCAGGAAAATTACAGAATTTTCAATTCTGAAACTTAAAACTTGCATAATTTTTAATTGTACATTTTCAAAATTAATTTGGAATGCTTACCTTTCAAAATAATGTAAGTTTTAATGTTTTTACCTTTTTATATTATTTGGTTCTATTTTGAAAATTGACAATTGAAAATTCTGCAAGTCGAAACATTTTCAATTGAGGATTCTTCAATATTTAAGGTGCAAAATAGACAATGATATAATTTTTAGTTTTTCTTTTTTAAATAATTCAATTTGAAAAATTTTATATGAAAAATTATTCAATTTGATAGATTTGCGATTGTTAACTGTTAAAAATAAAACCGATCCGACCGTGGCACGGATCGAATGTCAATTTTTCGACATTCGAAGCGCGTCCAATGTCGTTTCGAAAAAGGATCGAATTTTTGTGTAACATGGTGTAAAAATTTTTAAGGAATTTATCAAATTTTCAAAAGAATTGACTGTATTTCAAAAAATTGCAAAGATTTCCAGGGATTCTGCGAGATTTCATTTAAGGTGTATGGTAGCATAAAAAGCAATTTCAACAGCCAAAACAGGCGTTAATTAAAATGCTACGCAAATTTAATAATGTTTTGCACAAATATTCTATTAAATGACGAACAAAATTTCGTTTCACACAATGCAATCAATTAATTTGTTCAACTGAAAAGTTTCGAATGGTAAATTGAAAAATTAAACTTTTACTTTTTTAAATGAATTATAGAATAATTTAGAGAAAGCTGTTGTCAGGATAAAATTAATCCCTATAATAAGCCCTTTGTCTCTTTACAAGAAAAATTTTCCTTTGAGCAAAAAAATTTGATTTTTTTTTACGATGTTAAGAAATATGTAAAACACCACTCTTCACACATCAAAGGACGACAACCGCATTCTCTGTACAACTCTATAGACCCTTCCCTGTTTTTCTCTCTCTCTCTCTTGTCTTCTCTCTTCCTCTCGATGGTCAGTGAAGGGTCCGCTGGGTGAATCGGACATTCACAGTAACACAATTAGACCAACAATCGATAGAAGTGGCTAGTGATGAATATGAGCTGACGATTCTGAATTCAAGCCAAATCAAAAAGGGAAAATCTCTCGAAAAACTTGAAAAGATTTCTTGAAAAAATTACGATATGTGAAGCGACAAATTTTTAATACTGATTCTCATAGTTTTTGAAGAGAAAAACGAATCTGAAACTTTTAAATCGATATCTCGAATAACTTTCGAGACATCGATTTTTTTATACCGAAATTATTGAATTTAAGAAAAAAGTGAAACAAATGTGTAATTTTTGTAATTTTGGGGAAATTGTAAAGGGAGAGGGGATATAACATACTTATCGCCAATCCCTGATTGGGAGTAAGTCAAAAGAAAGAAGAGATGTGACAAATTTATCACCAATGACTGATTAGGGATTATCTTGAAGGTGGAAGGGGTGTGAAAAAATATCACAAATCGCTTAGGGGAGGGAAATATAAAAGGGAAAGTGGATGTGACAACTTTATCACCAAAGAATGATTGGGGGTAGTTGGCAAGGGAAAGTGGATGTGGTAAATCAGTACTAATTCCTTTGGAAGAGATACTTGGATAAGTGGAGGGGTTGTGACAGTGCAATTTCCAATCCATTTGGAAGGGGTTCTTGGAAAAGGGAAGTGCATGTGAAAAATAATCACCAATACCTTTGGAAGGAGTACTTCGAAAATGAAAGAGGGTGTGACAAAATATCACTAATCGCTTGGGTGGGGGGGGGATTCAGAAGGGAAAGTGGATGTGACAACATTATCACCAATGAATGATTAGGGGTAGTTAGAAAGGGAAAGGGGGTGTGGCAAACCATTACTTATTTATTTCGAAGGGGTACTTGGGCAAGTAGAGGGGATGTGATAAACCCATTTTTAATTATTTTGGAAAGAGTACTTGTAGAAGGGGAGGGCCTGTGAAAAAATCTTTACCAATACCTTTGGAAGGGTTACTTGGAAAATGGGAGGGGTTTGACAAAATTTTCTTTCTATTTTTTTAAGCACTGTCTATAGGGCCAGGCCGTATTATAAACGGATGGACTGTCCGGACGTTTAGAATCGGCCTTTTTAGGGTTTCGTAGTAGGGAAAGTGAGGGAGGGGAAAGACGACAAAGGAAGGGTAAGTAAAGGTGAGTTGGAGAGGGGGAATGAAGTAAGGAAAAGTACAAGAGGGAGAATTTGGGAAAGGGAGTGGAAGTGGTGGGGGACGGGAGAGAAGGGCATTATGAGAGAGGAGGGGAAGTAGGCGAGAGGAGGGGGATTAGGGCAGGGGGAGAATTTAGCGAATTAATTGACGTCTTAATAGGCTATGCAGCCCGGTTTTGTAGGCGCGTGACACACCTGCAAAGCCAATTTGACACATTTTTTTTTGCTCATGCTATTTTTATGTGAGTTGAATTTTTTTCTATACTCCTTCACTCATATAGATCATAGCAATACAAAAGTTCAAAACTAAATTTAGCTATAAATAAAATAAAAGGTCTTTCCATGGAAAAGGAATCTTAGTAGATGATTTGAAAAAGATGAACTTGCATGAAAAAAGAAAGTACTAGATTGTTGCTTTTAGAACGATAGGGGATTGATTTAAGTTGAAACCGTATCGTAAGAGACGCCTAATTTGTGCTATTTTGTAATGAAAACTGAAGCTAAAGTTGACATTCTGTTTTAATGACTGACTTTAATCGGGTTCGTGCTCCGTTTGAATTTTTCGCTAGTAGCTGATTTCTGCCTACCACCCCTACACTCTTCCGTACCACGAACCTATCCCTTGTCCAGTATAGGATTTCATCCTTCATTCCTCTATTCCTCTCATTCCTCCCTGTCCCGCTTCGGCTCTCCAACGAGCCATCCCCTATCTCATTTGGCCTCATTGTGCCTTAGCATCCATTGTTTTTTAAATTACGAACCCCTCTTCTGCTGGGGCGGAACTCGATTTTAGTTTTTGTTGGCGTTGTCACTCGTCTGAAATGCTTCTCACACTCAAATTCCATTTAGGAAGTTACCCATTCTGACGTGCTCGATATTATTCATCTACATGACGAATAACAGGATAACGAATTAAATGATAATGAAACGAAATTTTTGAAAACAGGAAGTACCTTACCAGAGTTTATCAAACATGATATTCTGTCAAACTAAATTTGCGAACTTTTAATTTTTAGGCGGTTTACTACCCTTATAAATCACCCGTTACTCAGATATGACTAAGAAAGGTGAGACATTTCAGAAAAACCCTAAATACCACCCTGAGGCCAATACTTGCTACAAAAAATATCAAAAATTTCAGCAGTAGGTAGTTTTCGAGGGTTGTTAATTATTATTATGGAGAGAGCGATATCAACTAAAGTCTGCGGGAGGTGTCTGCGGTGATTATTTTCAAATTGAAAACTTTTTTGTTTTTTCAGTTGAAGGAAGCTGAGATGGAGTATTTTAAAATTGCTAGGGGTGATTTTTATCGGATTGTTGAATATTACTGTAATCATGAGGATTTGTAATAGAGTCTCGGGAAGGTATCTGCGTTGATTATTTTCAATTAAAAATTTTTCGGACTGTTATACTAAATATGCTAGAGGTGGTGTTTTTTGCGCTTTTGATTATTACTATGGGGATCGAGATATTAACTAGAGTTTCGTGAAAGTGTCTGGTGTGCCTCTCATCAATTAAACATTTTTTTCAGCTGCTTTGGTTGAAAGCAGCACAAATTTGTTTTAGTTTAATATCTAATTTTCATTTAGAGGTAGGTGCTGGTTTGATAGGCTGTTTTAAGATAATTGTGAGCGTTCGCAGATGATAGGGTTGTTAAAGCAGAGTCAATCAAAAAATTGCAAAGAAAGTTGAACAAACAGAATACAAGTATGAGAAACATTATACTCAAAATTAACGTGAATAAAACAAAAATTATGGTGTTTGAAGAAAAGGATACGAAAACAATATGCAATATTGTCCTGAATGATAAGAGAATAGAACGACTTGATAAGTACATATATCTTGGCAGTCTATTCACTAATGACAGAAAGATAGATGGAGAGACAGATAGGCGTATTAATGAGGGTAAGAAAGTTATCGGTAGAGAGGGATCCATTGTCAGAAGTAAAAATATATAATGCAAAGCTGAAACAGCGATACCTAATTCTATACTTACAGCCACTATGCTATGAGGTAGCGAGACCTGGATATATCAAGAAAAGGATAAGAGTAAAATTCACGCGGTTGGCATGCAATACCTCTGCATGGTGTACGGTAAAACGCTAATCGCCAAAGTTAGGTGCGTGAGAATCATCAAAGAATGTGGGTATAGATGAGACAATATTTGACAAGTATGAAAGAAATTTGTCAAGATGGATTAGGCATTTTGAGAGAATAAAATATGAAGGACTGACGACACAAGTTTATCAAGGGTAAGTAAATGGCAGCGTACCCAGAGTCAGACCGAGGAAAGAATGGTTAGAATGTGTGAATGAGACTCTAATTCGAAGAAACATAAAAAGCCTTAGAAAGACAAGAGCTTGCATGAGAAAATGCATGGACGTGAAGGAAGCTAGAGAGGTATGCCAGGACAGAAAATTGTGATGACAAATAGTTGATAAGGAATCCATGAAGAAGAGTGTCAGTGGAGTGAATGATGCCTGAAACAAAAGACCTTGGATACTCATGGGCTCGAGTGGGGAGCCTTACATGATAACTTTGTGAAGCTCTTCGCCTGGCGTGATCGCTAGAGAGACTGATCCGCGACTTCGGTCGGAGCAGTGTTGTGGAACGAATTGGCCTCATGGTGTAATAATAACAATAACTTCGTTATTTTCGGTAAGCTAAAGAATAGCTCAAACTTCCGATATACTCTTTGTAGTAGGTAGGTAGATTGTGTAAAATAATTTTTGGATGTTTTGGATATTCTCAAAACAGCTCAGAAATTTTGATATGCTCATATTTAAGCCACGTGCATACTTACTTTTTAGGGGTAGTTTTCAGGTGATAGTTGCTATTAAAATCGACTTTCGCAGTTTTGGATAGCCCAAAAGGGCCCAAAATTCTGGCTCTGTTGATTCTCGTAATATCTCAAAATTGCTGTAGCAGACAACCTGATCCCTAAATTCGGTTTTTTGAGAAAAATAAAAGAGCCTGAAAATTGGCGTCGGTGACAAAAAATAGCCCAAAATATTCCAAAATTATGGCATGAATAAATTGTTGAAATTTTATTGTGGAGGTGCTACGGGAACGGACCCGCGGCTTTCATGAATAGAGGTCTTATAAGACGGGGTAGTGTTTACACATACGAATTTTTTTGTTGTAAATTTATTTGTGGTTTTTAGAGAAACGTTGAATAACCGTGAAATGAAATATTATTTCTTTTCCGATTTTTAAAATTAATTAATAAGATCGGGTTAAGCATACGAATAGGGTATGATTTCTGGAGACTTATTTTGAGTGTTTAGAAAAGTCCTAAGATAGTTGCAAAGTGTGAAGTAGCTTGTTTTACGATTTTTCACATTTTTATATAAAACAGGGTAGTTTTCACATATAATTTTTGATAAATTTACTTGCAGTTTTCAGGAGAGCCGTAAAATTTCCCTTAAATTTTGTTTAGTTGTTGTTCGTTATTTTCAATTTTTTAAGTAATCGAGTGGTTAGCTTGCGACTAGCTGGCCCCCACACATATAAAAATTGAGTTTTTGAAAAAAAACTGACGAGCCATACGTTTTTTATTTGCGCCTAAAAAGTGTATGAAATAATAGTGGTTTATAGAGCTCTTTTCGAAATTTCTGTCTGAGCCTATAAATTGGGACATAAAAGAGGAAACTCTTGGCGCTTATTATTATTATTATTATATCATTAAGCCGTTTCCCTTTCGGGGTAGGCGTGAATTGCTCGGTGGTAAAGTAGTG
>JAABKJ010004107.1:0-24848 GCA_011634705.1 Andricus grossulariae
AAACGGTTCAAATTGAATTTAATACAGGACCCACATTAATTTGACCTAAATATGCACTGAGTTTTAAGTATAAGAAGGTAAAATGGAAATTTTGCTGAATTATTATTTAAATTTATAGATGAATGTATCTTAATAAATTTCTCTTCGTTGTAAAATAAGTTTTTTACATTTACCAATTCATTTAGGAGTAGCATTACCAAGTCCTTTAGTATATATAGTTACTATTTCATTTAGTTAGTTATTCTTACTCATCGAATTAGTAGAATTTTACTAATTACTAGTAAACGAATCAGCACTATTTAAATTAGTAGAAAACTTCTACCAATTAGTAGTTTTCTACTAATTCAAATTCAGAGAGTAGGACTTGCTTCAGATATAAAAAATAGTGTAAATCGAGGGGTTAATTACTCGGATTTTTGGTGTACACTGGATTTCAAGATTGCAAGATTGCATGGGATTGCAAAAAATTGCTTGGATTATAAAAAATTTATGATAGAAAATCACTATATAGAAAACAATTATAAGGTAATCAGCATTGAAATAAATAATACAAAAATATTGAAAGAATTAATATAAAAAGTAGAGAAATTACAAAGGAACGACTTATTTTAGATCACTCATAATCTTATACGATAGTACACAAAAATAGCAATTTTGCACAAGTATACTTTACACATAAAAAATTTTCGAATTTCCTTGATATCTTTAAAATCTCTTAAAATAAATTCTGACACAAAGAAATTAGGGAATTTCGATTCTGGAGGTGCTAGCTTGATAGACCTTTAAAATTTTATTGAAATCCATATGAAAACCTTTTGGACTCTCTTCAAGTCCCTTGATACCTTTGAAAATATTTTTAAATCCATTAAAATCTTTGACATCTGTTAAAATCCACTGAAATTTGTAAAATTCCCCAAAATATTTAAAATAACTAGAGGGCCTATAAATCTTAATCTTGCTTAATCCTCTCTTCTTGAATTGACTTATTTCTTGAAATCCTTAGAGATTTATTAAAATCCTTTTAATCCTATGAAATTCGTTGAAATGCCTTAAAATGACTTGAATTTTTGGAAAACGTATAAATCCAAGTAAAAAAAGTATGAATCGTTTAAAAGCCCTGGAATAAAACTTAAATTAAACTCACTCATGAAAGTTCTCTTAAAAAAAAACAGTTTAAATCCCTAGGAATCTTTGGAATCCTTTAAAATCCTTGGAGATTTAATAAAATTCTTAAATCACGTGAAATTCATTAAAATTAATTGAAATCGCTAGGAATCACTTAAAATTTAATTTGTTTTCCAAAGTTCACTAGAAATTTCTTGAAATCTTTGGAAATCCTACAAAATTCTTTGAAATCCCTTGTAATTTTTTTAGTCTCCTAAAACCCTTTAAAATCCCTTAAAATCACTTGATATCTTTGAAAAAAGTAACAATTCTGAAAATCCCTTGAAATTGTTTGAAATTCTTTGAAATCCGTGGAAATACTTTTAATCTATTGAAAGCCAATGAAATATTTTAAAATTAGTTGAAATATTTAGAAATTCCATAAAAATCTTTTAAATGCCTTAAAATCCGTGGAAGTCCCTTGAAATCTGTTGAAATCTTTTAGAATCACTAAAACCTCCTGATATGTTTGGAAATCTTTAAAATGTCGTAAAAGTTTTATCAAATTTGACGAAATCGCTTTAAATCAACGGAAATTATCTGGAATTCAAGTTAAATTAAATCTGTGCATTAAAGTTCTAAAAAAAACGTCTAAATCTCTATAAATCTTTGAAATCCTATAATATTTTGAAATTTCTTGAAACACCTTAAAATCCCTTGAAACATGTGAAATCACTAGGAATCGCTTCAAATTTAATTTAATTTAATTTCCAAAGTTCACTAGGAATGTCTTGAAATATTTGGAAATCCTATCAAATTATTTGAAATCGCTTGAAATTTTCGAAATCTTTTGAATCCCTTTAAAATTCTTGAAAATGTTTGGAAATCCTCTCAACTCCCTCAAAATCTTTTGAAATTTCTTGAAATCAGTCAAAGTATTTTTAAATCACCTGAAAACCAAAACAATGTTTTAAAATTAGTTAAAATGTTTGGAAAACGCTTAACATCTTTTTAAAAGCTTTAAAATCAGTGAAAGTCCTTCGCAAATTGTTGAAATCCTTTAGAATGTTTTAATACTTCCTGATATTTTTGGAAATGTTTAAAATGTCGTGAAATTTTCATGAAATATAAGGAAATCGCTTCAAATCTATGGAAAATGTCTGGAATTCCTTCAAATTTGTGGAAATCCTACGTTAAATCAATAAATAATTAGTTTGTACTTTCTCTATTTTTTGCGTCAACCCTTTCGGTATTTCAACATTCTTTATTTTCATGATGAATTTTCTAGAATTGCGAAAAAAAAAGAAATTCATTATAGGGAAATCATTGCAGACCTATAATGAATTTCCTATATTTCTTCGTAAGGGGTTTACAAGGTATTGTAAAAGAGTGCATGGGAGTGAAAAAAATTGCATGGGGATTGCATGAGATTGCATAGGATTACTAAGAGAGTGTACCTCAGATTGCAGAATAGAAGTACTTAACCTCGCGGTGTAAATAGTGTCACAAATTTGAAAAAATAGGTTTAAAAAAGTGTCATACAATTTTTTAAATACTAATCTTATGTGTGAGGGTGGGTCAGAAAAAATTTTTGGGAATCGGAAATGGAATTAGGGTAATGGGGACAATGGTTGGCCACCCCCCAATAATTGGCCATTTGCTTTAAATATGCGTAATTAGGGAATATTCATAATTAAAACTATTAATAATAACAGTGCAAGATTGTTCTCAACACACTCCAGGCTATTTATTATAAGTTTTAATTGTCAATATTTCTCAATATATGATCATTTTGAAGTGGCCAATTTTTGCCAAAGGTGGTCAATCACTGTATCCATCACCTTATGTCGAAAAGTTGCATATTAAGACCCTGAATATGTATAATTAATTTTGATTCGATCGATAAACGCCTTGGTGTTGCCTTGGTTTACCAAAATATGTATGAAAAAATTCTTATTTTCGTAATTTTGATATTTTCGTGGATGACCATTTTTTTTCACAGATTTTTATATGCAGCCCCATCAGATATTATTGATGTTTAGTAGGCACACCTGTTTTCAAAAAATAATTTCAAATCCTAAAGAAGTGTAGACAGAATTTCCCAGGTACCTAGAACGTTTGTGCTGGTAGAAATACGCTATAGAAAAATTTGATTAGTCTAGGAAATCTTAAGTGTAAATATAGTGAATTTTTGGAAAACTGAGTTTTTGATTTTTTTTTGTAAGTTACGATTTCTTTGTCTAATCAATTTTTTTTCTAGCGTATTTCTTTAGCGTATTTCTCTAGCGTATTTCTTTACAATTCTGTAGATTTTAAAATTATTTTTTGAAAATAGGGGTCTAATAACCATTAATAATCTCTAACCAAAGCCAAGGCGTTTACCGATCGAATGCAAATTAATTGTATTTTTTATGGTCCTAATACGCCATTTTTCCACATAAGTAGTTCAATTTCTAATTACCAAAATTTTCTTTTTTCCATCCACACTATTATGTGTAGTCCGAATGTAAAAGTGTGCAACGGAAAATTAACTTTTTGTTCATCACAGGCTACAAAGACTTTTCCCTATTCCCTTCTTTTTATCGTTTTTCCACTTAAATGCGAACTGAATAATTAAAACTCAATGAAAAAATCAAACTATTTTTCGTTTAAAATTCATTCTTTTCGGTTAAAAAGTCTATTATTAAGTTTTTGGTCAAGAATTCATATTTTTTGGTAAAAATTTTATTATTAGGTTCAAACTTGAATTATTTTGTCGAAAATTTAACAATTTGGTTTTTAAATACATACTTTGTTGAAAATTCGTTTTTTTTTTAAATCAACCATTTTTTATTTTAAATTAAAATATATTTTTGTTGAAATATATACTATTATAACAACAACTATTACTAATTTCTTAAAAGCTGATTCTTTATTTGAAGATACAGAATTTTAGTTGAAAATTCGTTTTTTTATTGGTAAAAATTAATTTTTTAAACTAAGAATTCAACTATTTTTTACAAAATTCAACTATCTGATAGAAAACCTAACTGTTTTATTAGAAAATTCATTTTTCTTTATTCGAAATTAATTCTCTGAAATGAAAATTTAACGACTTCATCTTTATTTAAAAATTGACCTTTTCAGTTTAAAAATTCAAATATTAAGTTAAACATTTATAGAAATCTTAAAATATAAACTAAAAATTATTAAAATAAAATTTGGACTATCATCACATCCACAGTTGAAACTATTTAGTTGAAATTTTATGTAATTTTTTGAAAAGTCGTCTTTTTGGTAGGGAATTAATCTTCTTTATTGAAAATTCAACTATTTGCTTAGAAATTTATGTATTTTGTTAGAAGTTCGTCTTTCTGATAGAAAATTAATCTTCTTGGTTGAAAATTCAACTGTTTAGTAAAAAATGTATGTATTTTGTTGAGAATTCATTTTTTTGGTAGAAAATTAATCTTCTGTGTTGAAAATTCACCTTTTTGTTAAAAAATTTAACTATTTAGGTGAAAATTCAACTGTTTTGTAAAAACTCGCCTTTTTGGTTGAAAATATAACTGCTTAGTTGAAATTAATTAATTTTGGTCGAAGATAAACTATTTTGTTCGAAATTCGTCTTTTTTTGTTCAGTTCAACTGTTTTTGATTTAAAATGAAAATATTTTCTTGTTTAAAATATCAACGATTACACTTTCTGTTCAGAACGCATATACGTGCGTGGTTTAAAAATTCAGAAAAAAACTTTACGTAATTAATGCATGGTCCATAATTAGCCCTTGACATAATTTTCCAGTATGTTGTGAGTCGCTGAGATGGTAGACATATTATTTTAGCAAATAAGCCAATAAGTTGAAAAATATTTTTCAACAATATTTAATATTTTTTAGCACTTAGGGGCTACACATAAATTACGTAACAGATTTGGGGAAGGGTATTCGAAAAAATGTAAGATCTCTATATGGTTGGGGGGGGGGGGGGGGTAAATCGATCCTGGCACGTAATATTTTTAACAAATCAACCTTCAAGGGATTTCAGAGGATTTCCAAGATTTTCAAGATGTCAAAAATTTCTAAATATTTCAGAGGATTTTGAAGGAATTTCAACAGATTTCATGGGATTTTATCAGATTTTCAAGGTTTTCAGTAATCGTGAAGGATTTAAAAGGTTCTCAGTCAGTTATTTTAATGCATTTTCCTGGATCTCAAAGGATTTCATATAGCTTACAATTTTTACAGGAAGTTCAAGGAAAATCATCAGATTTTATGTAATTTCACGAGATTTCAAAGAATTTATAATATTTTAATGAAAATATTTCAAGGTATTTCCAGGGATTTTATAAAATTTGAAATATTTCAAGGAATTTTAAATATTTTAGGATAATTTAAAAGAAGATTTGGAAGGATTTTATATGACCTATAAGGATTTAGGATATTTAAAAAGATTCCAAAGAATGTTTAAGGGATTTGAGAGGTTCTCGGTAAGGTATTTTAATGAATTTTCCAGGATCTCAAAGGATTTTATAGGAATTAAAATATTTCAAGGGATTCCCAGGAATTTCAAGGAATATAATCAGAGCTCATGTAAAGTTATTGGATTACAAGGGATTTTGTAATATTTTAATGAAATTTCAAGGAATTTATTTAGAAGAAATTTCAAAGAATTTAAAAGATTTTAGGGTATTTTAATATGTTTCAAGGAATTTTCAAGAGTTTAAAAAATTACGTTAAAAAAATGGTCTAATGAATTTTTTTTTGAACCATTTGTCAACATATGCGAGATACGGAAAAACTAATAGCGCCAATCGATTCTGCAGTAAAAATGACATAAAATCCGTTTATTGGACAATTTTTTGCTCCACCCAATTTGTTATATACAACAGTGTGGATATAAATTCTATGCCATGAAATTGTTTGTTTATACTGCGTTACCCACTGAGTCCCTAAAAAATGGTTTAAAGAGTCTTAAAATAACTTTTTTTCTTTTCTAAAAAAATCTTAAATAACTTTTTTTTTCTTTTCTCAAAAAATAAATACCTTTTTCAGCTTTTTTTATAGATATATATAGCTCTAAGAATACTGTATTTTTACAAAACTTTATTTCAAAAACTAATATTTTTGAAAAGAAAGGAATTTTGAGATTATTCAGATTTTTTCTCAAGTTTCCTAAATTTCGAGAAATAATAAATAAATATAGTTAGAATATCAATTATATTCAACTAAAAATATATCTTCGTCTTTGATATATCTACTTTTGTTCTAAAATTTCAAACAAATAAATGGACGGAAAAATGTTGAATATTTTATTATAGCTAAATGAAATCTTGATCTGGACTTTCAGAAGACATCTCGCTGTCACCTTCCCCCTCACCTCACACAGTGAACTAATCTGTCAAAAATTTTGTTGTAACAGTAGTGTTATTTCGTTGTTTTTTTTTAAATATTCTCAAATCAACATTTGTTGAGGGTTTTCAAAAAACGTTCCTATTGAGAAAAAAAAATTTTTAATTTCTATTAGGCTGCGGTGAAAATCCTTTCAGGACTTTTCATTGTGATGCAGAAGAAACCCTAGTAGGCCAAGTGTCAATATTATTCTTGTGTGAACTTTTCGGGAGTATACTCACAATTTAAAAATTGAAACTATTCGTTAATTTTTAATAAATTAATTGTCCGGTTGGACTCATGGATCTGTTTAAGGCTTCTCATTCAATCGCCAAAGTTCAGCAATGTTTGACTCGGTTGTGCTCGGATGGGGGTCGCCGTCATACTATATAAAATAATTTGTACCAGTGAATTCTCTTCATCATAAGTTATCGTTGACAAAAAGAAACGGAACAAAATATATTAACCGATTTCATTTTTTCACTCTTTTCAGATGCTACACCACAACTTTTTTTCGCTCGGCTCAAATTATTCATTTCAAGATTTTCACTTTCACCTTGTGCCTAACTATCTGTTAGATCTCTTTACCATTATTTTTTTTTATTTTACTATCAATATCAATCTTATAATATCATAATTTACTAAAACTTTGTTTTATTATAAAGTAGTAATTTTGATCTTCATAAAATGCAAAGCTTAAAAGCAAAATCCTGTTCGCCAATTGTATAAATTGTACAAATGAGCGTCCATGCTCCTGTTCCGGTCTGTCAAGTTGTGCTGACAGCTGTCAGTGTTTAAAATCACGCCTAAAAAAATGTAGAGTGTCAAATCCATATCGCACATCCAAACTTGACATTTGTGGTACACTTGTTTCAATTGAAACCGCAACCGTGGTAAATCGCTATGACGATTGGGGCGAGTTTAAATAGGGGTATAATTTTAGGGTGTGCAGATTCCCGTTGAAAAATACATTTCAGTCCAGTTTTTTTAAGATCACAATAGCATTTTTTCAGATTGCTTTATTGTGGGAAATGAACAGCTTATTATGACTGATGTCCTGATGGGCTCTGGTCAGTCGCGGTCCTTTGATTATATTTTTATAACACATTTACAAGTATTTTAATGTTGTTTTCAACTGTTTTATTTCCATTCAGTTAATTGCCGAAGTGAATTTAAATATTCGCGAATTACTATAATTACTATTCATTTTCGTTAATAATAATTTGAAAATAACTCGATCATGTTATATTAGACAGCGAGACAAAAATTTATTTTATTCATCAGAGCAAATGCGATAAATGTTAAAATAAATGTAAAAAACAATAAATGCGAATGTAATTTATAAGTCGAATTTTCTAGATAACACATCATTTTTAAACCCGAAGAGATCAATTTTCCACAAAAAAGTTAATTGTCAACCAAGAGAAATGAATTTAAACAAACAGAAAATTAATTTTTAACAAATAAGTTGCATTGACAACGAAATAGTTGAACTTTCAAGCAAAGGAGAAGAATTTCCAATACAAAGATGGATTTTTAAACAAGAAGATTAATTTTCTACTAAATAAGATGAATTCTCAACAAAATATATAAATTTTTAACAAAGCAGTTAAATTTTCAGACATAGAGATGAATTTTTAACAGAAAATGTTATTTTCAACAAAATAGTTAAAAAATTTCTATAAAATTGTTGAGTTTCCAATTCAAAAAGACCAATTTTCTGTAAAATAGTTGAATTCTTCAACCGAGAATATGAATTTTTATTTCAAAAAATTCATTTTCACCCTCATAGTTGAATTTTCAACCGAATAGTTAAATACTCAAGCAAAACAGAATAATTTTCAAAGAAACAGTTGACTTCTCCACCAAAAAAGATAAAATTTCTACCAAAAGAGATTAAATTTCTACCAAAAGTGATGATTTTTCAATAACAAAAAAAGAATTTACAAAGCATTCCAACTTTCAACCAATCAGTTGAATTTTTAACAACATAATTGAAATTTCAACAAACAGAGATGAATTTTGATCCAAAAATATAATAGAAGGCTTAAAATTAAAAAGAACTAACTTTCAAATAAGAAAGATGACTTTTCTACCAAAAATAAATTTTCATTCCAAAAGGACGAATGTTCAACGCAACAGTTGAATTTTCGACCAAAAAAGATTACGTTTCAACAAAATAGTTTAATTTTCGTGAAAATAATCAAATTTTCAACAAAAAATACATGAATTCGGGACTAAAAATATAATAGTAGACTTTTCTATCAAAAAGAATTAACTTTCAGCCAAAAAAGATGGCCAAATGATGAATTTATTTTTACATGCAGAAAAGAAAAAACAACCTTTTTATAATAAATGTTACATTTTTGAATAATGTCAAACATTTTTTTTAATTAGATAATATAGGTACCCAGGATAAAATGAAATATGTTGACTAAACAATTCTTATACATTTAAAATCGTTCTCCTAATCAAGAATCTTTTCTCTTTTAAAAATACCATATTTGATAATTGAATTGTGATACTTATTAGTATAATTATATATTTGTTTCCAAGATTTATAATTTTTTCGTAACTATAATTAGGACTGTGAACTTACATAGTTATATTTGTGTTACGATATTTTTTTTTAATTTGTACTTTTTAAAATAATTTATTAAAGTACTTCAATATTATACAAACGCATTTTATTATTGTAGATATATTACACTTGTAATAGAAAACTAAATTTTTAGTTATATTAAGTATAATAACAAATTATATAAGATAAAAAACAGATTATACTTTCACTACACGCTATAGCATATTTTAGTTTGGAATAGATTAATTTTGTAGCTGTAATATGAGCGTAAGTCAAATATTGTATTTTTCAATATGGTATGTTTGAAGAGAAAAGGGGAAAACGAGGAAGTGTTCAAAAATATGGAAACAGTTGGAATTTAAAAAAATGGGAAACGTATGGAAATAGGGAAAAGACTGTGATCCCTGAATTATGTATACAACGTTACTAAATGTTTCCAGTACGTTAATTATTGAAACTGGATAATCTTGATCTGAAATCTTACAATTTCAAAAGTTAAATTTGGGTTGATTCTAGAAAAAAATATGCTTATAAAACTAGTGAAAAATAAACCACCTGTCAGGAGGAGGAGTTAGGTCAAAAGTAGGGAAAACTTTCCTACAATGTGTCATACAACATACTGTGGATAATACAACATACTGCGGATCATGATTAATTAAAAATATTAATGTATTGAAAAAATTAATTAAATTAAATTAATAGTTAAGACACGGTACATGATAATAAATTAAACTTAAGACTAATTATTTTATGTATATTTGCGATTTGAATTAATGATTATCCACTGTAGGAAGGTTTCCCCTATAGATATATCTCTATTTTATACTTTTGTTATGTAGACAAATATTTTACACAATTTGAAAGTTTAAAATTATCGTATTAATCAAACTAAAATTGGCATCCCTTTCTTTACCTATTATAGGATGGAAAACTTTTTATGAACTTTGATCCATCAGAAACTTACAAAACTAATTAGAAATTAGTTAGCACTATGTATTCAAATCGATAATTATTATTAGATGAGAAATCGGGCATTTATATCCGGTTGAATTATAATTTTCGCAAAAAGTTACTGTTTAAAAAATTGATAAGTTTTAGAAACTTGGAGTTTTTCAAAAAATAGTTGGTCACTTTCAACATAAATGAATTGTGCATCTTTAAAATTAGTTTTTATTATTATTATTGAACAGTATACGTACAAAAATCAAATTTATTTGATTTTTTCCTGTCCAAAAATATTGTATATGAATGGAATAAGATTGAATAAACTTCTTATTAATAATAATAATATCGCAGAGATGCTTTTGTTGTTTTATTCCTGTTTTTTAACTGGTTTGTTTCGTTATTTAAAGTTTAGAAATACATAAGTGTGAAAGGAAATAAAGATCAATTCATAATATATATGAAATTCTTTTTTAATTATTTTAAATCTTCGAAATTGTACCAAAAAAATGAATTTAATAATTGGAAACAATAATATTTTTCACATAAATATATATATACTCACAATGGTTCTTCCATTATTTTCTTTTTCAGGTAATAAGTTATTTATTTTTTCAATACTTAATATACTTGGAATAAAGAAGATGACTTTAAAATTCTTGACTTCTGGAATCGTTTGAAATTAAACAATCTTAAATGAAAAGCATATATCAAAAAATTAAAAATAGTTTTATTTTATTTTTAAATCTTTCAAAATTATATATGTTTAAAAACAATGATATTTTATAGTTGAAAAAATAATTAAAACCAATTATTAATTTTAACCTGAAATATTCAAAATAGTGATTAAATAAACGTTTGAAATTAAACAATTTAACATAAAAACTTTAAATAATTGAATAAATCCTCATTTGAAGTCTTCGATATTAAACAACCTGTAAATGGGGAATAATTAATACTATCAAAGACGTGAAGCCTATAAAAATGGGCTTTGTATTCTTAGGTTTACCAATTTAAACAATTTTACTACTCATTACTCAGCATTTAAAACTGAAAATTAATCAATTTCGCAAGTTAAAAATGGACCATTTACGAAGTTAGAGGATTAAAGTTTTTGTTACCTTTAACATTTAAAACCAACAGCTTTCGAAACTTAGAATTAAAAATGTGCATTTCTTTTTTCAAAAATTAAGAGTTTTGTATTTAAATCAACGAAAATTTTACGGATTCCCTGAATTCATTGAATTAATTGAAATCCTTGATTTCTCTGAATTTCCTGAAATCCTTGAATATTCTGAATTCTCTGAATTTCTGGAATATTCTAAATTTCTGAAATTACTTGAATTCTTTGAAATCCTTGAATCTTTTGAATTCCTAAAAATCACTGAATTCTCTGAATGCACTGAATTCCTGTAATATTGTGAATTACGTAAATTCTCTGAAATCCCTGGAATTCTCTGGATTCACTGAAATCCTGGAATATTCTGAATTTCCTCCATTCCCTGCATTCTCTGAATTCCTTGAATATTTTGTGTTCCTGAAATTCTTTGAATTCTCTGAGACCTCTGAATTCTTGAAATACTTTAAATTCCTGAAATTCTGTGAATTATCTGAATTCCTTAATTCCCTAAATGTTCTGAGATCCCTGAAATTTTTTTAATTCTCTGAACCACTTGAATTCTATGAATTCACTGATATCCTTGAATATTCTGAATTCCTGAAATTCGTTGAAGTCTCTACATCCACTGAATTTCTTCAATTCTTATGAATTTCTTAAATTTGATGAATTCTCTTAATTCTTTGAATTCACTGTAATCCTTGAATATTCCAAATTCCTTAAATTCTTTGAATTCTCTAAATCCCCTGAATTCCTTCAAATCTTCTGAATTCCTTCAATTCTTCTGAATTCCTTAAATATTATGAATAGTCTAAATTCCTGAAATTCTCTGAATTCCCTATAATCCGTGAATATCCTGAATTCCTTGAATATTCTAAATTCCTAAAATTCGTTGAATTTTCTACATCCCCTAAATTCCTTCAAATTCTTCTAAATTTCTTAAATATTATGACTTCTCTATATTTCTTGAATTCGCTATAATCCTTAAGTATCCTGATTTCCTTGAATATTCTAAATTCCTGAAATTCTTTAAATCTTTTGAATTACTTTAATTCATCAGAATTCCTTAAATATTATGAATTCTCTAAATTGCTGGAATTCTCTAAATTTTCTAAATTCCCTGTAATCCTTGAATATCCTAAATTCCTTGAATATTTTAGCTTCCTGAAATTCTTTTAATTCCCTAAATCTCCTGAATTCCTCCAAATCTTCTGAATTCCTGAAATATTATGAATTCCGAGACGAATTCTTCAAATTCCTTGCAATCTCTAAATTCTCTGAATTTTCTGTGATCCTTGAATATCCTAAATTCCTGAATATTAGGAATTCTCTGAATTTCTCCAATTCTCTGAAATCCTCAAATATTATGAATTCTCTAAATTCCTTGAATTCGCTGTAATTCTTAAATATCCTGATTTCCTTGAATATTCTGAATTCCTGAAATTCTTTGATTTCTTTAAATCTTTTGAATTCCTTTAATTCTTCAGAATTCCTTAAATATTATGAATTCTCTAAATTGCTGAAATTTTCTAAATTCCCTGTAATCCTTGAATATCCTGAATTCCTTGAATATTCTGATTTGTCAGAATTCCTTTAATATTATGAATTCTAAAATTATTTGAATTCTCTAAATCTCCTGGATTCCATCAAATCTTCTGAATTCTTTGAATTCCCTGAATTCATAGAATTTTTTGAACTCGTTCAATTCTCCCAAATTCCACTGGATTCTATGAATTATTTTGAAGTCCTTGGAATCCAGGGAGTTACCAGATTTCAGAAAATTTCACGAATTCAAGGACTTCAGATAATTCAGAGAATTTAGATTAATTCAAATATATCTCGAAATTCGGAGGGAACGAATTCAAAGGGATTTGAAAGAGTTCAAAAGCATTCCAAACAATTCAAAAGAATTAAAAATCATCAAAAACTTATTATTTTTGAGGTCGCTTTCCAATTTTCTAAAATACTTTCCACAAGTTCTAAATCATAGTGATCTTGTTTTATATTTGTATAATATTAACTGACAAAATATAATGATTCACTCGCGTCGTAGTGCGCGTATAATTTCAATAGTGTCTAATAATTTTATTATGTAAGTTTTTTTTAAGAAGTAAAAATTGGAATCAAGAAAAATTTATGTTTCTCATGAATAAAAAAAAATACATATGATTTTAATTGAATAGGAAAATTTTCATGACATGCAGGACAAAAATTGTAGGCGCTCCACCATGACGAAATTAATTATGATAATTTTCCAGAGATATTAAATTATAGCTGTGAAAGCTGAAAATAACCCTCAAATGAAAATCTTGTCTCTCCGATATAACTGAATTAAGCCCAACGCGAAGGCACATTTATAACGTAGAGTGCACAGATGGTTGAGCGATTTCCAACGAGTGAGTGATTTGACAAATTTTGAGGCTAGTCAAACCTCAAAATTACATTACCTAACAAATCTTTACTTTAGCCTGGTATACTGAAAAGAACAAAGGACCTAATTGAAATATTTAGAAATTGAACAATTTTTCATATGTATGGTTAATATTCACTGAATCTAAGCATTTTTAGCTGAATAATTGATGATATTTTCCGCCAAAAAACAGATCTCTGGAAGAAAAATTTTTCTATGATTTTAACAAATTAAATAATATTAATAGTAACTTCTTATGAAAGAAAAAAGATTATTTTTTATCGAAAAAGTTTAAAAATTACGAAAATAATTATTTTAACAGTAATTTCTGTAACTGAATTTTTCTTACTGTCGCTTCTCACCAATTTAATAAAAATGGTTGAGTTTTGATAAATCAATTTTTCAGGGAAAATACTCCATACTATTTCCAATTTTTAAAGTAAGTAAATCATCTTCAAACATAGTTATTTGTTCGTACATTTTTTTCTTGAAAAAAATTCTGTTTAAGATTTCAGAAAAAAAATTAATACTTTCGAAATTGGAAACAGTAGAGTCGTAGAGAATGTTTTCCCCGAAAATCTGATTTTTCGCACGACAACTACCTTAGAGGTAATTAAAGCTGTGAAGTCAACAAATAAATTCAAGTACGAATTGTAAAAAATTTAAAATAGTTATTAATTATTTTTTGTTTGATAAAAAAAATGAATTGATATTTTAGAGGTATGCAAACATAAAAAAGATTTAGCTGACTTGTAATAGAATAATTTATTATGAGAAGTTGTAGGCTCAGGAAACTGGACATGATAAATAAATCGCTTTTTAAGTATCACGGATATAATTGTGTATACGAGTGAAAATTAAAAAATCGTCAATATTCACCTGATAAGTTTTGGTAATAAAAACACTTCAAAATTGGTCATATTACATTTTTTCAGTTAGTATGCGTCTAAAATATAACGATAATAGTAGAGAACAAGATTAATAAATATATAAAAAGAGATGAAATAACTAAAGATCAAATTAAATACATACTTTAACATGTTTTATAAATAAATAACGTACTAAATTTATTGATAAATTATATTAATTTTCATAAAAGTTTATTTTTATATCGTAGGACACGATAAATAGTATATTTCGATACGAGAGGCCAAATGGGCGGTTTGCTCACTGCGAGTGTGAAGGCACAGCACTGACCCTTCTGCTCGGCTTCGCCACGCCTTCGGCCTTCACACTCGCAGTGTACACCCGCCCGCGAGGCCTCGTGTATCGAATAATATTTTTCTTTACAAATTGCAATGAAAAACCTGAGATTGTCTACCGTTTAGAGAAATCGAATGTACTATATTGACAAATAACTAACCCAACTTCACCCAGAAAGATGTTCACATAGTGAGCAAAATGTTTTAGGAACCATGGAGAGCATTTTGCTCATCTTCTTCGCGCACGATGCGGAATCGACCATTTTCGATATCTGTAAGCGGTAGCCAATCGAGGGTTTTGCATGCATGTGTAAAGAAACATAAATTATTGAAAAGGAATTCTTTTTTTTGAAGTCACATCCTTAATTTTAATTGGTTTAAACTGTTAATTTGCAGGCGCAAATTACAACAAATGAAAAAAGTTCCAAAAATCGTGTTTGTGTAGTCTGACATCTTCTATTTCCGAGTTATGACTCTTCAATCAAGAACCCAGATTTTATATATATATATATAATATTATATATATATTTTTTCGAAAAAATGTTCTAGATTTTAATTACATTAGACAAAATTTCGAGTAATTATAAAAAAAAAACAATGAACTAGCCCCAGTAGGTCATAAGTTATGGTCTCCCAGAGGTGACGACTTATTTTGTTCTTCAAAAAACACATTTTGTTGACTATGTTTTAGCTACTGTTTCAGCTCTTATAGGTCACGAGTAATAACCATGAAACGTTGACCCTTTCCACTCCAAGGCTCCGTATGTACTAAAAATGTACTCTGCTACCGTATTTATAACACTCTTCACACTATCAATTGTGTGCATATTGGATACATTTTCTTTGTGAAAATTACTTTCAGAATATCTGTTGTCGGAAGAGAATGAAAGAAAAATGGTATAAATTAACTGTTTTTACGTTGTTTATTCATTATTTATAAAAAATGTTAATGAAGGGATTAATTTTACGACACTGTATTATTTTGTGTTTATAATGCCAAAAATTGATATACTAATCATCGCAGAGGAAACAATTATTGATAACTGTTGATAATAAATGAATATGTAAACAAATTAATTTTGTAATTATGCAATGAATCAAAAACTAGCTAAATAATTGACTAATTGATTGAATCATTGACTGAAAAATTACTTAGTATGTACTCTATCTCCTGACACTAACTAATTTATCAGTCAATCATTCAATCAATTACTCAATTATTCAATTAGTTTTTTCATTAACTGCATAATTATGTAATTAACTTGTTTACACATTTTTTTGTTGAACCAACAATAAACAATGATTGTTTCTGCGATAATTAGTTGATCAGTTTTTGGAATCTTTAACATAAAATAATACAATGTTGTAAAATTAATTCCTTCATTATAATTTTTTATAAATAATGAATAAATAATGTAAAAATAGTTAATAATTTACCATTTTTCTTTCATTCACTTTCGAGAACAGATATTCTGAAAGTAATTTCCACAAAGATAATATGTGCATAAAATATGCAAATAATGATAGTGTGAAGAGTATTATTTGAACAATGTTTATTTTTTTCAATTTTTCATTTGTTTTTCAACAAAAAATGATGAAAAAGTATATTTGACATGAATTAGAGATGAAAATAGAAAAAATGGGTTTCCTTGGGATGTCATAACTCTTTACCTATGAAGGCTAGAAGATTATTTATTATTAAAAAGATCAAAAGTTGTCAACTTTCGGCGGTCATAACTTAAAACTCATTGGGGCTATGTGATTGTTTTTTTTTAGAATTACTCGAAATTGTGTAAATTTCAATTACAGCCTCAAATATTTTTTCGTATAATTAACAGGTTCCAAAGTAAAGATACAAATTTCAGAACTGGATTTTTAGCCTCTTTTTAAAAAAATCTTTCTCGAGTTTAATTTTGATTTCGAACCTTTTGCTCTAAAAGGTAATGGGGTAGGGTAGTCTACGCAAAAATATTTTTGGAACTTTTTTCAAAAATATTTCCGGTATGCGTAGTAGTCATTTTTAGCAAATTTGTAATTTTTATCAGGATCCATCAATAAACCGTTTTAGTAAAAGAAAGGAAATAGACGATGATAATTTCAAAATTTTTTGAATTTTTTACATCTTCGTAGGATATTGTAGTGTAACTCCTGGGCTAAAAAATTCTTACCTTTAAAACAAGATATGTGACGTTCCGCAAGGAAAGGGCCCACTTTATCGATCGCAGTTCAGAGATACTCGTGTTTTTGTGAACAAGGGTAAAAATTATCGATTTAAGGGTTGCGATGGAAAATCATACTTTAATCTATACTCCATTTCGTGACATTATACTTATCTCCCAGGAGTTACCGAAACAGGGCAACTTTTATGTTTGAAAAAAAGTTTAACACGTGTGCCTATGACACTGGCCAATTTTAAATCCGGTTTTCTCGAAAAGCAGGTTTTCAAAGTTCCAACTTCAAAAGTGCCCCGGCGACACGTTTTTAAACCTAGATGAATCGACCTGGGCTTAAAATGACAGAAATTTATCCGGCTATATGCCCCTATACGTAACTCAATGCCGACAAGGGGGGCCCTTTCTTCTGCGGAACCTTTCTCCTCGGGACAAGTTTTCATCGATTTTCTTATTATTACCATTATAGAGATAATAATTTCCGGTAGCGATTTTTTTCGTATTTAGTCCTTCATGGCAGATTCTCGTATGGGCATCTTTTTCTACTTTTTTGTACTTTGCGGCGATTCGCTACCATGAATCTTGATGTATACAATCAAGAAGACAAGTGTTATTCATTACTTAATTCAATTTAAATTTGGATTTAATTTGAACCATATCATTAGGGCGTGAAAGCGAGAATATAATTCAAAGTCGGAAAGCCCTTGAGAGTGAAATTTCTGGGATCCGAAACTGATGACCATCGATACGGATAATTTCATCTTGACCCTCCATTTCGCGAATTTACGAGCACAAATATAAGTCCCACTACGATCGTCCATTTCTCCGGACGTCGTTTATAATAAGCTATTCGTATATTAAATCGAGCACAGACAAAGTAATATAATCTCCGATAAATTCATATTGCGATTGTGCGCGCGTCGGCGTGCCAAGGGCAACAAATCGTAAAGTGCACTGACAGCCGTGTCCAGCGCACTTTGACAATGTTCCAATTATCGGCGATTGTTGCCCCGGGCCAACTGTCGATAGGGTCAAACCACAAAACGAGGGAGTGACCAATAGCGGTCAATCGATTTACTGGTTGACTTCGACTTTTGACTGGCCCACCATCGGTCACTCACTGTTTTTGTAAGAAATACTAGACGACTCGAAAATTACATGATCCAGTATATATAGGTATATCTACATTATATATATATCCACATAGAATATACAGATATATGTGCGAATGCTATGTTTTATTTCTATTATAATGTATGCATGTTTGTTTAACAAAGGGGATGCTTCGCGTAACAAGAAGTGGTTGCGGTAACTGTTTGTCCAAAAGATGAACCTACCATGGACAAAGCCACTTGACCACGTGACATAATCGAATTTCAAATATGAACAAATATTTGCATTTCTTGCTGTATATGTATATGGAAACAAATTTCGTATGACGGAAATATTGTGGAAATTTATCTAATTTTTGCCTGAGGCGGAGAGGGAGCGTCGATTAATCAAGTTTTGTTTTTTGGGTGGGGCGGTCGGATCCAGAATATCTTACGAATCCTCACTTAGGGGAAGGCGAGTCCAAACATTTCTCAAGTAATTTACCAATTTCTGATTATTTTTTAATCTAAGTAAAAAGCTAAGTAAAAAAAAGGCAGTAAGAATCCTTATCTGGAATAATCATGTACAAAGCAACTGCAATACTTACAGAGGTATCAGTTTATTAAGTACTGTAAGTAAAATATATTCAAAAATACTTATTCGTAGGGTAATGAAAATAACAGAAGAAAAGATATGGAAAGTCCGAAGTGGATTTAGGCCAGGAAGATCATGTGCGGATCAAATATTTAGCTTAAGACAGATCACCAAAAAAAATGTGAGAGTAAAGAAATAAGTTTTTTGTGCATTTGTTTACCTAGAAAAAGCGTTTGACGAGGTGGATAGAAGTAAACTTTGGGAAGTCCTGAAAAAGTACGGAGTCTCCTACAAGCAATAAAAACAATATATGCTGGTAGTAAAGCAAGTGTAAGGGTAAATGGGAAACTCAGTGATTGGTTCGATATTATGCAAGGTGTTAGGCAAGGATGTGACACTCGCTATCGTCCTCATGCCTATTTATTATATACATGGACAAATGTCTAAAAATGGCCCTCTTAGGCGAAGAAGGTGCGGATCTCGGGACAGTGAGGGTACGTGGGTTAGCGTTCGCAGATGATAAGGCTGTCATGGCAGAGTCAATCGAACACAGAAAAAACAAAGTGTGAATCTAATGCTAATTTCAGGGTACCATTTCCCTGCAACAAAAAATAACCTTGGTAGTGTGAATGGTACCATTACACAAGGTATCGTTTCCCTCGAACTTGGGGTACTAAACGTCACCTGTTGTAAATTGTTTTTATAGTTTCGCGGCAAAAACAATAGATGGTAGTTTCGTACCCGAAGTCTGAGCGAGATGGAACCCCATCTTGAAATCAGCTGCAACAAAATTTATTCCAGATTTTTTACTGTGAAGGCTTGCAAAGAATGTTGAGCAAACTGAATACAAGCATCAAGAACATGGGTCTCAAAATCAAAGTAAATAAAACAAAAATTATGGTGTTTGAAGGGAAGGGTGCGAAAACAATATGCAACATTGTCCTAAACGATGGGAGAACAGAGCAAGTTGATAAATACGTATATATTGATAGCCTATTCACTAACGGAAAGAAAGATGGAGAGTTATATATAAATATAAACGAGGGCAAGAAAGTTAACGGTAGAGCAGGACCATTATCAGCAGTAAAAATATATCAAGGAAAGCTAAAAGGACAATACATAATTCAATATTTATACAGATTGTGTTGTACCGTAGCAAGACCTGGACCTACCAAGACAAGAATAAGAGTAAAATTAACGCGAATAACATGAAATTTCTGCGCGTGATGTGCAGCAAAACACTGGTGGACAAAGTGAGTAATGAGATACTCCTCAAAGAATGTGGTGTAGAGGAGATCCTCGTTAACATATGCGCAAGAAATTCGATAAGATGGTTTGGGCATGTTAAGAGAATGAAAGATGAAATACTGACGAAACAAGTGTATCAAGGTGAAGTGAATAACAGTGTGCCCAGAGGCAGACCGCGGAAAGAATTATTGGAATGTGTGAATGGGACCTAATTCGAAGAGACATAAGAAGCCATAGAAACACAAGAGATTGCATGAGAAAATGCATGGACGTGAAGGAAGCTAGAGAGGTATGCCGAGACAGGAAAGTGTGGCGACAAATATCTTATAAGAAATGCATGAGGAAGAGTGTCAGTGGAGTGAATGATGCCTGAAATAGAAGACCTTGGATACTAATGGGCCCATGTGGGGAGCTTTACATAATGACTTTGTGAGGCTCTTGGGGTGATAGTTAGAGAGATTGATCAGCAACCTGGGCCGGAGCAGTGTTGCGGAATGAACGTGTTATTTAAGTAAATAACACGGGAATTCTAGATCAATCTAAAAATCTATACTCCTTCTTCCACATGACTCCCTTCCTCATCGAGTGAGTCACGCTTACCCCGAAAGGGATATATGGCTTAATGGTATAATAATATTTTGGAATTTACGTGGATTGTCGGTGCAATTCTCAATCGATTTCAATGAAACTTGGCAGCTGACTGACCAACAATTAAGAAATAAGTTTTGGCATGATTTTATGGTAATGCCTCAGAAACTATGAAATTAAAGCAACAACAAAACCATGAAAATAACCAATTTTTGCACTGTGTTCACCTATACATCCTGATCTATGGAACCGATTGGTACCAAATTTGAATGAGGAACCTGTAGCAACAGATCCTCGATATATTTTTCAAGAATTTGCAGTATTTTGAATGGTTTTCAAAATTTTACGTATTTATTGTATAAAATGAAAATGTAGAGATTTAATAAATAGCAAAGTTTGAAAGACCATTCAAGATATCAAAATTCTTGCAATATGTATATCAAGAATATGTTAACACAGAATTCTCATTTAAATTTCGTGCACATCGGTTTAATAAATTAGGCTGCAGAGGTGATCAGAGGTTGAAACTTTCATTTTTTTATTAATAATTCACCAAAAATGCATTTTTTATTTAAGAGAATGAAATGTATTTCTATAAAATCTTATAGAAAAAGAAGTATCGGTTGATTTCAGTGAACCAAACCTTTTTTTTTATTTTAAAATGAAATTGGAAAATCCAATCGAAAATTGAAACTAATAATATGGTACCATATAATTGAATTAACGCATAAATCAATTTAATTGATTTTGAACGCGAGTTATTCGAACAATTAATTTAATTTTTCATATTTAGTAAGCTAGTAGTTAAATTCAAATCAAACCAACTTACCATACCTATCTTTTTTTTTTAAATAAAAAAAATCCCACCAAAAACATCTGCGATGCAACCATTTGCCAAGTACATTTATATGTGTTTGCGAAATCAAAAATGGACAAGTAATTTGGAAAACATAATCATAATAAAATACATGAAGAATCTTTTTTATGAAGTGCCCTGCACAATTTTTAAAATAAATTTTAAAAAGCGATGACAGACATTATGAAACTTGGCGGGATTGATTGACCCAAAACTGATTTTGCTTTCTTCGAACGTTTTAATTGCCAGTGAGTATTTCAGGCTTTCAGCAAACGAACTCGGTTTTACGGTCAATGAATAAGAAAATGTAAAAACAAAAAAATCCTCTACATTTCGACCAACATTGAGTTAGAAGAACACGGCGTTAGAAAAATTAAAATTTAACGTTAGAAATGATTGTATTATAAAGAATTAAATATTAAAAAATTGGTGTTCTACACAATACTAATACAATTCTTGTAAACAATATCATAGCAAACATTTTTAAAGCAATGCTATTGTTTCAAGATGGGAAAATAAAAGATACATTAATGAGTTAGATTCGTATAGATTAAAACCCCAAAGTAGTGTTGTGGCAAAGGCTTATGCACTCCCTAAGGTACTCAAATCAGGTCTAAACTGAAGATTAATTATTTTCACAATTGGATCACCGACTGACAATCTTGCAAAATACTTATCAAATATTTTGAAACCAATTTAAGCAAAAACTGAGTCATTCATAAAAAATAGTTGAGATCTAAGAAAAAAATTAATTACATTATAATACCTTCTACTCATTCATTAGTGTCTTTAGACGTTGTTTCAATGTTTGAAAGTATTCCTCTCGATTTGACTGTTGTTAATAATACAGTTTTTTCTTTTAATAACAAATTTTATCAACAGTTATCAGGATGCCCAATGGGATCTCCTTTATCTCCCATAATATCAAACTTGGTTATGGAAGATGTCGAAAAAAGAGCCATATCTAAATTATCTTTCAAACTGATTCTCTATAAACGGTATGTAGATGACATATTCACTGTTGTTCCAACATGAAAACAAAAAAACCAATACCTTAAATTTCTTAGATTGGGAGATTCAAACAAATTTTTCGAGGAAATTTATTTACAAACTAGTTTTAAAAACCATCTTGGTCCGGTTTTTACTTAAATTATGAATCCCATCATTTGTTTAGTCAAAATATCGGTTTGATAAAAGGTTTGGTCGACAAATGTATTAAATTGAGTAATATGAATTATAGGAAAAAAAATTTAGAGCATACTTCCATAATAGAGAAAAAGAAAATTACATGGTTAGAAAATTATTAAAAAAACTTTCTGAAAGATTATGGAGATACTTCAACAAATTTAATATAAATTTTCACTTGAAAAATAACCATACTTTAGAAAAATTGTTAGCTAACAAAAAAGATTCTGGAAAGATGTAAAATTTGTCTAATATGGTTTATTTAATAAAATGCACTGGTTGTAATAAACATTATATAGGTGAAACTGGTACGGGATTGAACAGTAGGATTTATGAACATAAAAAAGGTTGTACAATTGATCATTTACACACAGGTTTGTCACAACATTCATGGAAATTTAAGCATGTTTTTGATTTCGATAATATGTACATTTTGGCTAGTAAAAATACTTTTACAAGATGAATCACTGAATCAATTTATATCATATTTATATCATATTTATGCATTAACTTCTCATTTTAAATTCTTATTACTGATTTTAATAATATTTTACTTCAGTCTTATATTCTCAAGCTTTGGCGTGCCTTTTCATCTGAGGTTTATTATACAAGTTCCCAATTATTTACCTCTATGATTATTAACTTTGCATGACAGTGAGTCTTATATCGTCCATTTGTAAATAGAGTATTAATTATAATGCAATTCTTTTACAAATTATTGGATCCTCTCCAAACTCTTTTAGGCTTCAATATAAAAACATCCAACTTTTTAACTATTTTTAAGAATAAAATACTACTCAGAATTTCGTTTTTAATCAAATATAGATGTTTGTATCGAATCTTGAGTAAGACCTGCAGTGTTGGTCGAAAAGTGAAGGACTTTTTATAAATAAATGCGTTTTCACACCTTTCATGAGATCTCGTGGAATCTCTGGAAATCTTTGCAATCCTTTGGAACCCCATGATTTTTTTTTTAAATTTGGTAAATTCTTTAAACTGTTTTAACACTTTAAAACCCACTTGGAACTTTAGTTCCCAAACACGCGTTCAAACCCCATAGCACGGGTCTTAAAGGGATAAATCATATATAAATTCCTTGATATCTTTTAAAACGATTCAACTCTCTAAAAATCCGTTAAAATCCTTCAAAAATGTAGAAATCTATTACAATTGTTGGAGATTTCGTCAAATCTTTTGAAAACCCTGAAATCGCTTGGAATCTTTAAAATCCCATTAAAATCCCTTTAAAAATCCTTCAAAATCCGTAAAATTCTCTGAAAATGTATAGGAATCGTATGAAATAAGATTGCTCACGCAAATAAAGGGTTTTTATAAAACGTCAATTTCGCACATAGTCAGAATGTCAATTTTTCACTTTGGCTGTTTTTCAAATCGGTTTTCAACATTTAAACAAAAAATTCTGTGAAACATTCAACTCTTTCTCTGTGTATACTTGGAAATCTTCTGAAACTTCTTAAAATCTCGTGAAATCATCGAAACTTCATTAAATATCTTAAAATTTGTTAAAATACTTTGAAATGCCTAAAAATCATCGAAATCCTATTAAAATCCTTGAGATACTTCAAAACTTACAAAATGTGCTTTCATTAACGGGACTCAAACTACAAGTTGAAAATGAAAGATTGTTAAATAATATTAACAACATTTTTTAAATATTTGAGATTCAGAGATATAACTTATACTGAGTCAAAAATAATTTAAGAATGTCAAAAGTCTCTTCAAAGTGTGTCCCATAAATTTTTCGTCCTGTCATCCGAAGTTCCTATTTTAGGTTAAATTAGAACACGAAAATAACAAAAGGGTGTCACGGGATAACCATGCAAGTGCCAAGAATTTTTTTTTTCAGAAGGGCAAATAACTTTCTCAAAATTCGAATTAGCGAAAATAAATGAGAAAGTAAATTCGAGAGTTGACAGTTAATGTTTGTTATAAAAAGAAGGTCGAAAATGTTGATACTTTTTAGAGTTGTATCGTCAACAATTTGTTGATTGTTTTCTTAAACTCTGATTAACATGCGAAAAAGTTATGTTGTCATAAAATCATTGAAAAGTTGATAGAGAAAAACTGATAGATGATTTTGAAAAAGAATATATTTTTAAATTGTTTGAGCAATTAAGAAAAAAATTGTTTAAAGAATCTTAAAATCCAAATTGTTCACCACAATATGCGGTAACATTTTAGAGAACTTTTAAGCCAGTAAAACGTGTTTTGAACAAAGTGGCACTTACACGGTTATGCCGTGACAGTACACCTTTCAATTATACGACCTATTATAAATTATTATTATTATTATATCATTAAGCCGTTTCCCTTTCGGGGTAGGCGTGAATTGCTCGGTTGAAAAGTAGTGATGTGTGGATGGGTATATA
>JAABKJ010004108.1:0-24846 GCA_011634705.1 Andricus grossulariae
TTCTGAAATTTCCAAATTAGGCCCTCTGCAAATTTATTTATAAATTCAAAGTTTATCAAGTCGCCCAACTATAAATTGCGATACTATAAAATTTTCCACACTGATAATTCCAATGTTACAGAACTATCAAGCAATATCGTAATTTATAGTTGGGCGACTTGATAAATTTGGAATTTATAAATAAATTTGCAGAGGGCCTAATTTGGAAATGTTAGAATTCGAAATTGATGGTTTTGGAATTTATTGCTGGGTCGCTCGATGAATTTATAAAATATAAAGAAATGTGAACACCTGCCAGTTCTGTAATATTGGAATTATCAGCGTGGAAAATTTTGTAGTATCGCAATTTATAGTTGGGCGACTTGATAAACTTGGCTTTTAGAAGTAAATATGCAGGAGGCCTAGTTTGTAATTTCGGAATTTGAATTTGGTGTTTTTGAAATTTATTGCTGAGTGACTTGATAAATTTATAATTTATATTTTCAAAATTTTCAAAATATAATTTCCCAGTTATAATTTCAAAGTGGGTGAATTAATAAATTGACAAATTTACATACAATCATGAATTGGTTTATCTATAAAATTGGTGCATTTGCAGATGCTGTCTGCAAAAACAATTTCAATATTTGGTATTGAATTTTACTTACATTTTTTAATTTAATTTCTCAATTAAAAAACTGCCTTATCTTTGGCTGAGACTCGAAGCCTGGACTCGCGGTCGATAAGGAAGGGTGCAACGTGTGGTTCGGACTTCAGAGCATTGGAGCGCGATTTTGACAGTTGGTTTGCATGCCGTGTTTTCTTTGCTGTTTAAAACTACAGTCTAATGGTCTTCACATAGACAGGGCGTCTCCATTTTGTACCCTCTTTTCTCCATTTCCCGACGTATTTCGCAAATTTTAGGTTAACCATCATCAAGTCATGGGTCTTCGAATACGTGATAGCTTCTGAGAATGCTTCTGTGATGTCAGAATTGTGATTAAAAAAAAAAAATTGGGAACGGTTCTTGCCGTTCAAATGCTTTCTTCTGCTGTCCTCAGATTTCTCCCTCTGCGAAAAATTTATAATTTCCGTAAAAATAATGATTGACTCAGCAAAAGGCTTCATTCCTCTAAATTTTATTGATTGTGGGATCTCGCAAAACTCCGGATATTTGACAAGTTTTCTTTCTCTTGTTCTCAAATACTGGGGAAAAAATACATATTGAGCCAGTGCCGTACTCTTACCAGTGGAACTCTTACTTTTTTGTGAGGCTGTTTTATCAAAAATATTATCCTTGTTTTTATTTTATATTATTTTAGATTAAGGGTACTATGAAATAAAAAAATGGTGTATTAATATTAATTTTATATTTTAATTTAAAAATTGCAAGTGTTAAAAAAGTAATCGTACTTTTTAGTATTTTAGAAGGCGTGAAGGTGTCGCGGTTGACGGTAAATGATTGAGGAAGGTTTCGGGAGGAGAGTAAGGAGGGAAGCCAAGGGGCGGAGGGTGATAGAATTTTTGGTCGGGCTGTGGAACAGGAGACATATTGGGGCTAGGGAAGGGATGGGGGGGGCGATGAGAGGGTGACAGGGAGGAATTAGGGGTCGGGACAGGAGATAGATTGAGGCTGAGGAAGGGTTAAGGAGGAGGGTTCATGAAAAAAAGTTTGAGGAAGAGGGAATAGGGGTCGGGCTGGAGAACAGGAGAAACGTTGTGGCTAGAGAAGGCATAAGGGGGAGGGGTCATGAAAAGAGGGTTGATTCGGTTAGGGGTCGGGATGGGGAACAGGGGAAATGTTAGGGTTGAGGAAGGGTTGAGGGGGAGGGGCCATGTAGAGAGGGGCGATGTGGAGGGGGAATAGTAGTGTGTTACGTCAAGTGTTAGAGTTATGAAAAGGATGGTGGCTGTTGGAAGGAGAGTTGCGAATTTCACTAATTTTCTCTTTAAACAATCATTTACAATGGCACATTCACCCTGAAATACATTTATTTCACATTCAGCCGAGAAATTCTATGCGGAGTCCGATTAGAAAACTTTCAAAATGAAATGCACGTTCCACGCATTGTCAATTTGTCGCCAACCTAATTTGACTTCAGGGTGACGAACTTGGAGAAAAGTTATTCTCGCCGGCGGGAATTTCAAACTGTCATATCTCGAAAATTCGGTACGCTTTCGTCGGCATGGCTTAAGGGGTGCAGAACGTATATAGACGCGAATGAAATTTCTTCGTGAAAAATAAGTTTTACCCCCTAGCACTCACATCAGTTCCGACCTACGGGTTTGCAAGCCACTGGTGGAATAAGAAAAAGAAAATAGGGGTCTGGGGGGGTGAGGATGGCCACCCTCTTGCACTCACTCAGCGACTGCGAGTTTCTATTCTTTGACGAAGTTCGCGACAACTCGTTTGAACGCCACCACCAGCACAGCCCCACCCTGCTTGCCCCATCTACCACCTTATTCACTACTTTCTCACACCCCAACGAGTTTTCTTAGTTTTCCAACAGGTCCTCACTCAGGTCCACCTACGTGTGTCTTGATCTGTCGCAACTTTAAATTCTGAAAAGATTGTTCTTTTCCGGTATATTAAAGTCAAGATATGGAAATATAGTGGGTGTCAAAGATTTCGATATTTTCGATTCTGGTGAGTTGAAGCATGACAAATTGAAAAAGTTTTTCTTTTGGTAAAATGTCCTAGGGTAAATGGTTTTTAAACTAGAGGCCATTGAAAGTGGCCAATGAGAGAGCGACGTTTTCCGTCTGCTAGGTCAGGGACGGCACTAGTGAATGGATGTCTCCATTAATTTATTTATGCAAAATTCATTATCTGGGGGTTTTATCAACTTCTCTTTGTAAATCTAGTATTAGAAATCTAAAATTCGTTCTAAAATCTAATGTTACCTTGAAAAATAAATTTCATTAAAATTCCTTGATTGGGTGCCGGCTTAATGCCGTCTCTGATTCAGCAACCTTTGAAGAAGTAGCTGAAATCGTCAACCAAAAAATATCAATTCTTAAAGAAAAATGTTATAGTTGATATTTTAACCATGAAAAGATTTTTATTTTTAATCAAAAAAGGTCGAATTGAACGAAAAAAGATTGATCTTAAACTAAATAGTTGAATCCTGAACCAAACCAGATTAATTTTGAAACAGAAAGTTGCATGTTTAACCAAAAAAGATTAAATAAAAAAAATTATCCAAACTGCTGAGTTTTCAAAGCACATAGGCGAGTTTCCTACGAACAAGATGAATTTTCAAAAAAGATTAATTTTCTACTTAAAAAGATGAATTCTCAATAAAATACATACATTTTCAACCAAATAGTTGAATCTTTAACTGAGAAGATCAAATTTCTACCGAAGCGGACGAATTTTCAACAGATTACCTACATTTCAAACAAGATTTGAATTTGAATGAAAAAATATTTTTTGCTCCATAACAAAAAATTTATCCAAAATGTTGAATTTTCAAAGCAAAAAGACGAACTTTCTACGGAAAAGATGAATTTTTAAACAAGATTAATATTTTCCCAAAAAAAGATTACTTCTTCATAAAATACATGCATTTTTAATCGAATAGTTAGATTTTCTACTAAGAAGATTAATTTTCTACCAAAAAGGACGAATTGTCAACAAATTACCTAAATTTTCAACTAAATTGTTGATATTTCAAACTAAAAGAGATGAATTTTTAACCAAAAGTGGAATAATTTAATAATAAGTTTATTCAACAAATTAATTTTCAATAAAAAAATTAATTTTGAATGAAAAAATGAATTTTCTGCAATAATGTTGATTTTTCTAATAAATAATAAACTTTTCTACCCATTTCTTTCATTTTACAGCAAAAGAGACAAACTTTCTACAAAACAGTTGAATTTTCAACCCAAAAATACTAGTTTTTAATAAAAAATCAAATTGTTGATATTCACACACACACAAATTTAATTATAAATAACAAATATAACCAAAAAAGGCAATGTTGAACAAAATACTTGAATCCTCAACCAAAACAGATTGTTTTAAAACATGAAGTTGCATTTTAAACCAAAAAAGTTGATTTTTTACGAAAGACAAATTTTCTATAAAATATATACAAATTACATCAGTTTCAACAAAAAACTGTTGAATTTTCAAACTAGAAAAATTAATTGTTAACAAAAAATCGAACAGTTGAATTTCCATTTCAAAAAGTTAATTTTAAATTTTTAAATTGAATCTTCTACTAAATAAATGAGATTTTAACTAAATTGTTGAATTTTCAAGCCAAAATGACAAATATTCTACAAAATAATTGAATTTTCAAAACGATAATATTGATACTTAAACAAAAATATAATAGTTGAAATTCGAACAAAAAATATTTTTATTTTTAATTAAAAACAGTTGATCTTAACCAAAAAGACGAATTTTTAACCAAATAATTGAACCCTGAACTGAAACATATTAGGTTTCAACCATACATTTGCATTTTCAACCAAAAAATTAATTTTCTACCAAAAGATAATAATTTTGAACAAAATACACATATTTCAAACTAAATAGTTAGATTTTAAGAGGTTTAATTTTCTACCAAAAAAGATGATTTAAAAAAAATGTATCAATTTTCAATCAAACGGTTAACTAAAAAAATTAATTTTTATGTAAAAAGATAATTTTCAATAAAAAATTAAGTTTGTACAAAAATTTGAACAATTTTGAAAGACTTTACTTAATTTATGCATGAAGCGTTATAGTAATAATAATAATTATCATATTGAGAATAAACAGCTAATTAAAGTTTCTACATTCAACTATATCAAGGTATGATTAGAATTTTTAAATTGAGTAATAAATTATCGAATAACCTTTGTCGGATGTAATAGACATCTCAATGAATTTTTAATTAAATATAAAATTCTTGTGGCTATACATTTTTTAATAAAATCGTCGAAAACTCTGCAGTGGAATCTCATTAAGCTTCCATGCTATCGCACGATAGTCTCTTTCGTTTTAAGTTTCAATCCAGGATCGTAATACCTTAAGCTACATTAGATTTTATCCTCCCCCCCCCCAACTCTTTGGTAACTTCAAGACATAAGCCGTCTTTCTGCCAACTAATCAATGATTAAACTTACCAATTAGGAAGGTTCCCTGAAAAATACCCCCAACTTCATCCAATCCCTTTTTTCGATCTAAAATATTCACGGAACGCCAATACTTTATCTGAGTTGTCTTCTCCTTTAATTTTTTTTAATCTAACACCTGAAATAAAAACATAATATTATTGATAATTATTATTATTTTGAGGCTTTCGTAGCCCCAGGCAGGAACCCTTATAGTTTCGGTCGTGTGTTCGTCCGTCTTACCATCCGTCTTATTCTTTTCCAAGGAGGGGAAGTGTGCGGAAATTATGGGAGAGGAAGCAGGATAAGTGAGTTGAAATAAGTGGAGGGAAAATAGGGGAAATTAAGAGTGGAGTATGAGGAAAGGGGAATATTAGAAATTAAGGGAGGGGAAGAAGGGGAAGTTAGGGGTGCGAAAGGAGGGTATGTATGGTGAGTGAGGAGTGGTGAAGTATTGGAATACGGGTAGGTGTAGTAGGTGAAGTAACGGGAGGGGAATTAGGTTAAATGAGGGGAAATGAAGGGAGAGTAACAAAGGTACATGGAAATTAGGGAAATTGAGGGGAAATTAGGGAAGGAAATATTGGGAAAGTGAGTGGAAATAAGTGGAGTGGAAATAAGTAGGTGACGTATGAAAAATTAGGAGACCGCAAGTATGAGAAATAAGGAAAGTGAAGTAGGGCAAATGAGCTGAAATAAGAGGGGAGAAGGAAAAGTGAGGGGAAGTGTGAGCGGAAAAAGTAGGGGAAGTGATGGGAAATGACGCGAGCCTAAGTGTGGGAAGTAAGGCGAGGGTAAGCGTGGGAAGTGTGGGGTAATGAGGGGTAGGGAAGTATGGAAAATATAAAGAGAAAATACTTCCCCTCTCTACATGAGAAGTATGAAAAATTAAGAAAGGGGAAATGAAGGAAAATGAGGGCGAGGAGTAGAGAAAGTGAGGAGAAACGAGGCAAGGGAAGTAGGAGAAGTGAAGGGAAATAAGTGAGGGGGGAGTAGAGGAAATTAGGAAGTAGGGGAGTAAGGAGTGGGTGAAATAGGATAAATGAGGGCTGGGAGTGTAGGGGAAGTAAAGGGAGGGGAGGTAAGGAAAGTGATGGGAAATGAGGCGAGGGAAAGTGTGGGAACTGAGGGGTAATGAAGGGTAGGTAAGTAGGAGAAATGTAGAGAGGAGAGATAGATGAAATGAGGGGAGGTAGGTGAAGTATGAGAAATGACGAGATGTAGGTAGAGTATGAGAAATTAGGGGTGGAGAAGCAGGGGAAATGAGCTGAAATAATGGGGCAGTAGGGGAAGTGAGAGGAAAATATGGAATAGAAAGTGAGGGGAAATAATCGCGAGGAGTAGAGAAAGTGATGGGAAAAGTGGGGAGGGAAATGAGGAGAAATTCGGAGAGGTTTAGTTGGACAGGGTAAAATTTTTATTTTTTTCACTTGTGAAAGGTCCAAAATATTGAAAATTTACAACTCGACTTGAAAAAAAAAACAGTTTTGAATTGATAGGCTTAAAATTGTGCAATTTCAAAAATTGGAATCTTGTATTCTTTTTTCAATTTTTAATTTTTCATCTTCAATATCTCATCTGAGAATTAGCCAATAACTATTTGTAGATTTAAAAAAATCAATCATTAATAATTGAAAAATATTTCATTGGAAAATTTCATGAATGAATAATAATTCTAAATGAAATGTTAAAAAGTAAATAATCAGAAATTAAAATGTAAAAAATTGTGTTGTCAAGAATTGAGATAGACATATATAGAACTATCTGAGATTGATATCTCAGTAAGTGAAGAATTTCTTTAATTTTAAATAGTTGCAATTTTAGAGTTTAGAATTTTCATGTTGAACGTTAAATTTTCAATTTTTCACTTTCAAAAGTTTTCATTTTACAATTGAAATTGAAATGGTTGACTTATGAAAAATTATGTAGCTAACTGTTTTAAAATTGTTAATTTCAAGACCATTTAAATCTATATCCAGCAGTCTCCGTTACACACTCGAGGCCGGACATTGTTCTCCAAGACTTCGAGAAACGAACCATATTCGTGATCGTAAATTTCTCAACTTTAAAAAAAGAGAGTTTTCAATTGTAAATCTTCAAAATTGAAGAATCTTCAATCTCAAATCTTTGAAGCTCAAAATTAAAAAATTTCAGATTGAAAAATGAATAATTATCAAAAGTATATTATTTTTAATTATGAAGAATAAAAATCAAAGAATCACCAATTCCAAATCTTCAGGATATACCTTTTTCAAAAAGATCTCATATTCAAATGAAAGTTACAGATTACTGAAAGCCGATTAAAATTTCAATTTAAATCAAATTGTATAAAAGCTGAAGCAGCTATTTTAATATTTACTTTAAGTTACGAAAATTAATTATATTTTATCGCACTTAAAATTGAAGCAAATATTTTAACTTGATAATTAGGTTAATGTCATAATTATATTCTAAAAATAATTTTCAAAAAATGTAACATTTGATGATTAAAAGTGAATAAATTCATATATAAATTAAAATAATTAGTTTAAAATAAATTTCACATTTCAAAATGAATTAACTCTTGCTTAAACCAACTCTGCCTGACTAAAGTATGCTGTTACTACTGAAAGGCGAGACTCCTGTCTGACTGTGTTTAGCTTACACCACTTCATTTCTGGATCAAATAAAATCATTTCCATTTCTCAGAATATTATTTACTGAAATAATTTACAAAATTAATTAATATTTTGCTAATATCACGAAAAAAGGAAACAAATAATAATTAAATTGTTGCTAATACTTTCTGTTCAAATACATTTTCTTTTAGAGCAATACTAATGAAATTCACATTTTTAATTTCGTGCCAGTATCGCATCAAAGTCGCGAAGCCATACTCAAACATAACCTCTAATTTTTTCACCATTATGGCGCGAAATTCAAATCATGAAATATTCGTCTCCGCTGTAAACTAATAAACAAATTGAATAAATCAAATAACAGACAGAAAAAATTTAAATTTACAATATTTAAGGGCACGCACCAATCTACCACGTGACATGCTATTATATTCGGCACCTTCATAATTATAGAAATAAATATATTGTTCTGAGATTTTGAAAAATAGTTCAAAATACATAAAGGCACGTCTGTCTAGCCCACTTGAGTTTTTATATTATTTAGATTGTGCAATTTTATTAATTTGTAACTCAAAATTTAACTGAGAACAGGGCTTTGGTGCCCTGACCAAAGTTGAATCAATAAAATTGCATTATTTAAACAAAATAAAAACTCAACGGGGCTAGAAAGACGAGCCTTCATATATTTTGAACAATTTCCAAACATAATAATGAAAGAATTGGTAGTGGGTACTGTTTCTGTTGAAAATTGAATTATATCTCTAGACACCTATCATGTTGTCATTGCAGGGACTTTTATAGGATTCATTCTTGTATAGAGGCATAAAGGAAAGGTTAGGCCATGTCTCCCTACTTTAGTTTCGTTTCATCTTAAGATATCCCGCCAAGCATGACTTGCAGGGACAACGGTTGCCTTTTTCCTCTCCCCAATGGTTTTATTAAATTTGCCCTTATCATCCAAGACATGCCCAGTGGCTCAGAAGAAGATCTCGCATTTTTACAAGACACACTGCATTCTGGAATATATTTTAAATAAAGAATCCTCACAGAGCATAATAAAAATTATTTTCAAAAGAACGAAATGCTTTGAAGTTTAATTTCAACCCAGCAGGGGTTCAATTCATTTTTCCTCTGAATTGAGATAAAGAAATAATATTTTGAAAACAAAATCAAATTTACTGTTTAAACAAAATCGAAAATAGCATATATTATCAACTTATTTTATTTATAATATATTTTCCATTCAATATTTCCGATTTAGAAAAAATTACATTATCTTCAATCAATTTTTTTTAAATTATTATGAAAGAACTGATTCGAGAGATAAGAGATTTATAGAGGTGTTCCAGGACGACTGAAATATCCTAAAAAATAACATTGCCGACACTGTAAAGTTTCCGAAAAAGAAAATATTCAAAATAAAAAATTTCCGAATTGGAAACTTTCCTACAGTTCGTAATAAATGAATAATCAAATAATCAAATAAAAAAATAATAATTAATAATTTTTTCTTATTATTTAACAATTTCGTAATTGTTTAGTTTTGAAATTTTTCTTGTGTGGGTAATTTTGCAGTGTCAGATGTTTTATGATGTCGCAAATTTTATTTCGGGAATTTTTCAATTCGTGAACTTTATATTTTTAGCAATTTTTCTAATTACGGAAATGCTCTATTTCGAATATTTCATTTTGAGGGAATTTTACAGTGTCAAAAATATTATTTTTTTTAATTTTTCACTCATCCCGGTGCTGTAATTGCAACAATTGGGACGATTGAACAATCCCGAAAAATAAAATTAACGACACTGTAAAATTCCCAAAAAAGAAGGTATTCGATATAGAAATTTCTCAAAACTAAAAAATAGCGAGCATGTGAAATTTTTGATTTAATAAATTTTCCGATTATAAAATTCCCTATAGTTTTTATTAATTTCTGAAATAAAATTGCCGACATTATAAAATATTCCGACACTATAAAATTACAAATGCATGAAAATTTTTTAATGATAAAATTCCTGAATCTAAACAATTGAAAAACTATTTTCTTAATAAACCAATAATAAAATAACTAAACACCTTCATCAAATAAATGAACTTTATTCATTATCTTATTATTTAACATTTTTCACACTTTTAATTTATCTACAGTTTTAAATTTCTAAACCTCTCAAATTACCAATTTTAAATATATCTCTAAAATTACTTTTTTAAATTTTTCCGCATTCTGCATTTGAATTTGAACTTTATATGAAATAGCAAAGAAACAACTTTTATTTTACTTTTAAATTCACTTTCAAATTTTATATCAAAAAGTTAGAAATTTAAGAATTTTGCATTAAATTCTAAAAGAATCTGAAATTTGATTGCCAATTAATTTAAAAATTTTAATTGATTTTTCAAACAAAAAAGATGACTTTTCGTAAACACGAAGTTGAATTTTAAAAATATATACCATGATGAATTTTCAAACAAGTCGTCGAATCAAAAAAATATATTAAAGCTCATCCAAATTTCTTTTTAGAAGTAAGTTGAATTTTCAATCCAAAATAACAAATTTTCTAACCAAAAATATAGATATTCAAAAAAACAGTTACATTTTCAAAGAAATGATTAAATTTTCAACGAAATAGTTAAATCTTTAACGAAACAGTTGAATCTTCAACAAAATAGTTACGTTTTCAGCAAACTAATTAAATTTTCAACAATATAGTGGAATTTTCAATTAAAATTATGAATCTTTTACAAAAAAATGCTTCATCACAGAAAATTTCAACTTTCAACTGAATATTTGAATTTTCAATAAAAAAAAGAATAATTCTCAACAAAAAATATAATAGTTGATGTTTCAATCGAAAAAAGCTTCTAATATTAGATAAAAGTAACAGTTGAATTTTATCAAAAAGCTGAATTCTCAACGCAATATGTAATAGTTGATATTTCAACAACAAAAAATTTTAATTTAAAATCCAAATGAGTTCAATTGAGTAGAAAAAGACCAATTATTTTGAACAAAATATTTGAATCCTCGACCAAAAAAAAAAAATAATTTTCAACTAATAGGTTGTTATTGTTAACCAAAAAAAATGACATTTCTACCATAAGAGATGAATTTTCAAACCAAAAAAGCTAATTCTCTAGAAATCAGTTGAATTTTCAAACCAAAAATATGAATGTCTAACCAAAAAGTTAATTTTTAATCAAAAAGTTAATTTTCAACCAAAGAGTTGAATTTTCTTCGAAAATAACAGAATTTTCACCGAAACAGTTAAATTTTCAAGCCAGAAGGACGAAATTTCTACAAAACAGTTGAACTTGCTACCTGGAAATATTAATTTTCAACAAAAAAACTAATTATGAACCTAATAGTTGAATTTTAATCTAAAAACTATCAATCTTCAACCCAAAATACATTTGTTAAATTTCAGTTAAAATAATTGATTTTCAAGATAAAAGAACTTTTAGGAAGAAAAAACAAGCTAATTGTCAAGCTAACACTTGGATCTTAAAATAAAAACTATCAATTTTGAACCCAAAATTGAATTGTTAAATTTCAGATAAAACAATTGATTTTCAACAAAAAATAACTTTCAAGAAGATAGTTAAATTATCAACCAAAGAGATGGATTTTCAATTAATAAAATAGATTTTTAACAAAGCGATTCAGCTTTCAAACTATTAGTTGAATTTTCAATCCAGAAGATTAATTTCCTAAAAAAAATATAAATTTAGAACAAAATAAATATTTTCCACGAAATAGTTGAATTTTCAACTAAAAACGAAAAATATTCAGCCAAGAATGGAATAATCAAATCCACAGTCTCAAACTTTAATTTTCAATTGGAAAAGAACTAATTTTGAATCAAATAGTTAAATCTTTAACCAATAAAATAAATGTTCAAGAAAGTAGTGAAACTTTCAACTAAGTAGTTGAAGTTTCATCTCAAAAGTGATAAATATTCAACCAAAAATAGAATATTTAAATTTTCAGTTGAAAAATTAATTTTCAACCAAGAAAATGTGAGGTTTCAACAAAACAGTTCAATCCTCAATCAAATAGTAGTCTTTTTAACCACAGGCGATGAATTCTAAACCAAAATTTAAATACTCGACTTTTCAATTGAAAAGAATAAACTTTCAACGAAAAATAGTTGGATTTTCTTGTTGGGTTCTATTAATTTATTTCGCAATTTGGGCAAAAGGACGGAAAAAGGGGAAGTTTCTTGAAAAGTGGGGGAAAAAAGGAATTCGCTGGTAAAATAGGAAACAGAATAGGACAAATTTAAAATAACCATAGTTCAAACTATATAGCCGCGGATTGTAATCAAAAATGTGCAATCGTCAGTTTCCAAAAAAAAGAGAATTTTTCTCAATGAGCAATAATAATTTCAAGAAATATCGATTCTGAAACATGAAAAATTAAAAATTAAATTTTTCGATAAACGACACAAGCTACAAAAAAATAAACGAAAGTTGTTCACACAAAAAAGAGTTTCCAATTTGTCATAATTTATTCTTTGATAGGATACGTAGTTTTTGTTTTATTCGTAAAAAACAAGATTAAAAATAAAAAAATTAAATTTTGTGACAAACGACACAAGATACGAAAAAAATGAGTAGACAAAATTTGTTCACTTTTAATTCTGGAAGATAAGTTCAAAAATGAAAAAAAAACTTTGTGGAAAAACGACACAAGCTACAATAACATTTTATTTAACAAAATTTTTCGCCTAAATTATATCTACTTTGATTTGAACCACTTTAGGCTAGGATGCGTATTTTTTGTTTAAATGGTAAAAAATAACATTGAAAATAAACAAATTTGATTTATGGAAAAACGATACAAGTTGCAAAGAAATGTTTGATAACAAAATTGTTTTTTTATAGAATGCGCACTTTTCTTTAATTATAAAAACAAGGCAATGGAAATAATAACATGAATTTATTGAAAAGATACATTTTTCAGGGTAGCCGAGAACAAAATTTAATGCAAAATATGAAACAAATAATACACATTAACAGTAATATACATTTGATATAATAGTGTTCCATAATGTAGAAAATTTCGCATTTTGGACAAAATCGAGTGCGAAGCACTAGATACGTGATGAAAATGTGTTCGTTAAAGCCAAAGGAGCTTTAACATAAGAGAATTCACAATCACCAAATTGAAGTTGTCGATGCTTTAATTTTTTTTTCATACAATTTTTTTGTCGAAAAAAATTCATTTTGAAGACATTGAAGACGTGCAAATGAATGTCGCGTAGATGTACCGATGACACATATATAGTTATGAAAAATCACGAGTTTTAAAAACCCACTTCGGGTTCGAATTTGGATATATCCTTCCACCACAATGTCTGGTAGAATTTCAGAGAATTTTTCAGCAAATAATAAATCTTCAATTAAAATAGTTAATTTTTAAGTTTAAAAAATCAATTTTTAACCAGAGATAAATTAAAAATAAATTATGAATCTTCAACAAAAAAATGATTTAAAAAAAGTGGATTTTCAGTAAAAATGAGTTAAATTTAACCAAAATAGACGAAATTACAACATCGCTCTTCCCAATAAGCTATAGAATAAAATGAATAAATAATTAACTATTAAATATCACCCCCCCCCCCATAAGTTTGTTTTTGGGGATCTAAAAAAAACCCATAAGTGAAAAATTAGGTTTTGCGAGTTTTTGGCACTAATTATGATTTTCTTGCGGTTTTTTTAATAGAAATTCTTCCTAATGTATACAATATTATTTTCTTTTGATAACAAGATGTTCACATAAATTGGCTAAGCAATTGTTTTCAGCAATTTCCTCTCAGAATAGAGTTAAAATGTTACGGTTTTTCCCCGAATTTTTCCACTTTTTGGCCACTTTTCACTTGAAGTATGGTAGTTATGATTGAAGTTTAACAAACATAATTGTTTGAACAAATTATTATTGTTTATAACTATCTTCACTACTTTACTTACTACTTGTTTATAACTAACTTTACTTTGGCTTCTTAATTATGAACAAATAATACATAAACATTACAGAAAATCATTTTTTAAACAATCTCGATCTTTTTGTATGAATATATTTTTCTAAAATAAAACAGATGTTTATGAAATTAGTATCTGAATTTAATTTCCTTCTTACTAGAGATAAAAGTCAGGAACAATATTTACTACAAATGGTAAAGCAGTACCGGAAGCGATTTCCTTTCTGCAGTAAGTCTACCTTGTCTCATGAGATCCTATAATCAATTGAGTATTTAATTAGGATCTTTTGAATCTCTATCTACGTACAGAATTTTTACAAGTCAAATTATCTCTACCGTAAGATAGCCTTTTTATTCAAATTAACATATTTTAAATAAATGCAATAGAGCAAAAATAGCTAAATTTAACAAAACACTATCCTATTCGAAACGATGATTCCCTCTAATGTTCATCTATCATTCGTTCATAAATAAAAAGCCAAAGCAAATTAAAAAATTTTAGAAAAAAACCGCGAATTTCTAGCAATTATTTAAGACTAGATAGTTATAAACAATGATGAATAGTTTAAACAACAATGTTCATTTACTTGCATTAATTATAACCTCACAAAGTGAAAAGTGGACAAAAAGTTAAAAATTGCAGAAAAAACCACAACTATCTAGCATTACTATAGTAGAAGATAGTTATAAACAATAATAATTTGTTTAAACAATTGGGTTTGTTAAATTGCAGTAATTATTACCTTACTCTGAGTAAAAAGTAGACTCAATTCTAAGAAAAAATGGTTAAAAACAATAATAAATTCTTTTAAAAATGTACATAAACATATAATTATTAGTAGCAGGCAGTATTTCATATATAAGAAACAATTTGTATTTAAAAAAACAGAAAAAATCATAATTAGCGCCAAAAACTCACAAAACTCAATTTTTAACATATGGGGTTTGTTTGGGACCCTGTGAAAACGACTTATGGGAGCGATATTCAAAAAATAACTTTTCATTCTTATTTTATAGCTAATTATGAAGAGGAATATTGAGTTTCAACTCGATACTCCTAATATTGACGATTCTGAATAAAACTGACAATTATTAATTAATTGACATCTGAATATAATTTAAAAAAAGCATTTATTTGTTTGGGCATTCTAACAAATTTGGGGTTGATAAGCATGAAAATTGGAACAAAAATAGTATAGTGACAAAATGGGATGAGTGAAAAATGTCAAAAAATGAAATTCCTGACACTGTAAGATTCCGAAATTGGAAAATTCCCGAATAATAAATTTAATGAGATACCCGAGTAATCAAATTCCCGAATTGGAAAATTTCCGAACAGTTTATAATATTAACGAATTTGAAAATTCCCGAATAATAAAATTCCTGACACAAAATTGCCGAATTATAAAATATCCGAACTAGAAAAGTTTCAAATTATAAAATTCCCAAATTTAAACAATTTAAGTTTTTGTATTGTTGTTACATTTAAAATAAATTATTCGAGATTCGAATTCAGTTCTCATTCTCATGTCTTCAAATCTTTTTATAGAAAAAAAATATTATTTTTAATATTTAAAGTTTCTAAAATTATTGTTTGAACTTTGAATAACTATAATTTGAAACAATCTTCGTCCAGAAACATATTTTTTCAATTATTGTTATTTTAAGTTCAAACAATAATTTATAAACTTTAAAAATTTTCAGTAATTTTTCTTGACTAAAATATTTGATTATTTTATTTTTAATAAATAAATAATATTTAAAAACAAAAAATTTAATTGTTTATTTTTGGGATTTTTATAATATGTCAATTTTCTGTCTTGAATTTTCCAATTCGGTAATGTTATGAGACTACTAAAAAATCCCAAAAAATAAAATTCCCGACACTGTGAAATTCCCAAATTGGAAAATTCCCAAATAATTAAAAATTCGAATAATAAAATTGGCGAATCGGAAAATTCCCGAATAATAAGTTTTTTGAATTATGAAATTCCCGAATAATAAAATTTCCGAATTGGAAAAGTACTGAATGATAAAATATCCGAACTAGAAAATTCCCGAATTTAAACAAATAAATTTTTTGTTAAAAACATCATTTATTTATTAAAAATACAATAATCATATATTTTTATCAGGCAAAAATTATTTTAAAAGTTTAAAGCTTCTAAAATTATTGTTTGAATTTAAACTAACAATAATTGAAAAAAGTATATATTAATGGATGAAAATTTGTTTTAATCATTGTTATTTCAAATTCAAACAATAAGTTCAAAAACTTTGAACACGAAAAATAATAAAAAAAAAAAGTATTTGATAATTGTATTTTTAATAAACAAATAATAGTTATGAAAAACATTTTATTATTCGTGAATTTTCCAGTTCGGGAATTTTATTACTCGGGTATTTTATAATTAGGGAATTGTATTATTCAGGAATTTTCCAATTCGGGAAGTATATTATTCGGAAATTGTATTATTCGGGAATTTTCGAGTTCGGAAATTTTACAGTGTCGGGAGTTTTATTTTTCGGGATTTTTCTGTTGTCCCTAATATTGGGACGACAGAAACATCCCGAAAAATGAAATTCCTGAATTGGAATATTCTTGAAGCATAACATTTCCGAATAATAAAATTCCCGAACAGGTTATAATATTGGGACGACAGAAAAATCCCGAAAAATAAAATTCCCGAATTGGAACATTCTCGAATCATAAAATTTCCGAATAGTAAAGGTCTCTAATCAAAAAATTTCCGAACAAAAAATTACTGAACAATTTATAATATTACAAACTGTTCGGGAATTTTATTATTCGGAAATTTTATGATTCGAGAATTTTCCAATTCGGGAATTTTACAGTGTCGGAAATTTCATTTTTCGGGATTTTTCTGCCGTCCCAATATTATAAACTATTCGGGAATTTTGTTATTCGGAAATTTTTCCATTAGGGAATTTTATTATTCGGAAATTTCATGATTCGAGAATTTTGCAATTCGGGAATGTTACAGTGTCGTAAACTTTATTTTTCGGGATTTTTCTGTCGTCCCAATATTATAAACTTTTCGGGAACTCCATTATTCGGAAATTTTCCAATTAGGAAATTTTATTATTCAGAAATTTTATCATTTAAGAATTTTCCAATTCGGGAATTTTACAGTGTCGGGAGTTTTATTTTTCGGTATGCTTCTGTCGGCCCAATATTATAAATTGTTCGGGAATTTGATTTTTCGGAAATTTTCCAATTAGAGAATTTTATTATTCGGAAATTTCATGATTCGAGAATTTTGCAATTCGGGAATTTTACAGTGTCGTGAATTTTATTTTTCGGGATTTCTCTGTCGTCCCAATATTATAAACTGTTCGGGAATTTTTTTATCTGGAAATTTTACATATAGGGAATTTCATTACTCGGAAATTTTATAATTCAAGAATTTTTTAATTTAAGAATGTTATTTTTCGGGATTTTTCTGTCGTCCCAATATTATAAACTGTTCGGGAATTTCATTATTCGGAAATTGTATGATTCGAGAATTTAATTTTTCGGGATTTTTCTGTCTTCCTAATACAGTCGAACTCGGATTCAACGTCCCCGGATTTACCGCTTACCAGAATTGATGGCGCGCCGCGGGTAGGCTTGTCACGAGCTGCGCATGGTGTGCGGGGTTCACGAAGGCCTGACAAAACAGGAACTGTTTACGTTCGGAGTTTAGCTAAAATTGGTTCAGTTAGGGTAGGTCAGGTCCAAGGACAGCCCCAAAACCGACGTTAAATCCGAGTTCGACTGTATTATTAACTTTTCGGGAATTTCATTATTCGGAAATTTCCCAACTAGGGAATCTTATTATTCGGAAATTTTATGATTCGAGATTTTCCAATTCGGGAATTTTATTTTTCGGGATTTTTCAGTGGTCCCGACAAAATTAGCAATTTTATAAATATGATTTTTGATCTAAAAGAGAATTGCTTAAACTAACTCGCTATTGATCTTTGATCAATATAATATTATTACACATTATAACACATTATTACTCATTATTACTCATTATTACGCAATTATTACGTGTGCCCTGTATGGATTAATACGCGAGTAAATTCCCTTCGTAGTTTCCTAAATAATAAAAAATAGATCGAATACTGAAATTTGAATTTTTTACGACTGCTGCGCCATCTCTATTGGTAACAAAGAAGCGCAGATGACGGAGGGAATGAAAGGACAAGAAATGACAGTTATATCGAGCCACCAGTCTGGATCAATTCCGCGAATCGCTCCATCGATTTTTCCTTTTCGGACCGTTTTTCGTGTCGCCTTCTTCAAAATTTTTAGTCCCACTGAATCCGTGAACTTGGGTTTTCCAAAATTTATTAAATTTTTGCCAAAATTCCATTAAAATTCGGCGCCTAAAGGTTTGCAAATACTAGCAAAAAATTTGATTGTCTATCGTGCAAACATTGTTTTCTATTTCCCTCGGTTCGGTTCGTGTGCTCTTTTCACAATTTCCGTCTTCAAAGGAGGACAATTTTTCTCAGAATTTCGAGTTGGGTGAGTATTCTTCAATGAAAGATATCCATATTAAATTTTTTTTTCAGTTTTGAGCTTGCAATTCTGTTTATCAAAATGGCCGTCCCAGTATTGTTGAGCAAGGATTTTTTTTTAGAATCTTTTTTTTTTTACGAGCATATTTTCAAATACGAGGCTGTCCATAAACTACATCAATTTAAGGGTTTTTTTAGGGGGGGGGGGGGGTTGCGTTAAAATCTGAGGTTGGTAGCATTGTACGGGGGGTGGGGTGTCTCTGAAAAGTGGAAGAAACTTTAGAAACTTAGATAAAATTTCGTTTAGGTAAAAATTGTACTATTTGGCTTAAAAATTTAATTATTTTTTTGAAAATGTAACTATTTTGTTGAAAGGTTATATTTTTTAGTCAAAAATTCAACTACTTGGTTAAAGTTGAACCACTTTGTTAAAAATTTATTTTTTTCGTTGAAGATTCATCTCTTCGTTGAAAATTTAACTATTCCATCTTTAGAAAATTAATCTTCTTGATTGAAAAATCATCTTTTGGGTTAAACTCTTTTCTTGAAAATTAATTTTTTTGTTATTAAGAAATAATTTTATAAACTGAAAATTGAGCTATTCCATTTTTTGTTGGAACATTATATTTTTAATTAAAAATTTATCTTTTCTTATTGAGAATTCAACAATTTGACTGAAAATTCATTTATTTTGTTAAAAATTCGTCTTTTTGGTTGAAAATTAATCTTTTTTGGTTGAGGATTCAAGTATTTTTTAGAAAATTCGTATTTTTTGACTGAAAAATCAACTACTTGGTTTAAAGTTTAACTAATTTAAAAAAAATGCTTGAATTGATTTGTCGTTTTAGTTGAGAATTAATCTGTTCTGTGAAAAATTCGTCTGTTTGGTTGAAAATTAATTTTGTCGGTTAAAAATGCATTTTTTTTGTTGAATCATATCTTTGGTTAAATATTTAACTTTTTTTATTAGTTTTTATTTAGTTTAATCATTTATCCGTTTCAGTTAAAAATTCGACTATTTGATTGAAAATTCTTTTTTTTTTAGTAAAAAATTATTCTTCTGATTTAAAAATTCATCTGTTTTGTTGAAAAATTCGTTTTTTCGCCTGAAAATTTAACTATTTCGTTGAAAATTCATTTTTGTTGTTTTGTTAACAAATTTAATTTTTTAGTTAAAAATTTGTCTTTTTGGTAAAAAATTATTGTTGTTTTTGAAATTTCATTTGTTTTGGTTAAAAATTAAAATATTTCATTGAAACTTCTTGTTTTTTTTGTTAAAAATTATTTTTTAAATTGGTTAAAAATTCAACTTTTCTAATGGAAAATTCAACTATAGGGTTGAATATTCATGCATTTTGTTTAAAATGCATCTTTTTTCGTCGAATATGGTTCCTCTGAGTTCGAAATGGTTGAAAATTGATCGATTTTATTGAAAATTAGTTGCTTTTTGTTAAAAATTAATTTTTTAATTAAATAATTGACTATTCTATTTTCTTTTTTTAAAATTTATTTTCATTTGTTAAAAATTCATTTCTTTCGTTGAAAATCGAACTGTTATTTTGAAACAATGTTATTTTTTTTCTGTGTTGAAAATAAATTTTTTTTAACTGAGAATGTAACTATACCATTTTTGGTTGAAAATTAGTTTTTTTTGTTGTTGGAATTTTTTTTTCTTTTTAGTTAAAAATCCATATTTTTGATAATAAATTCAACTCTTTGGTTAAAAGGTCGTCTCTTTCAGTTTAATTCAACAGGATAAAAATTTGTTTCTTCAAATTAATGTTTTGAACTCAAATTTTTACTTTTGCATTTTTGGCTTAGAAAAATTCTTTTCAGTTGAAAACTCAACATGTTAGTTTAAAATTCATCTTTCGTCATTGAAAACTCATCTATATATGTTTGAGGATCCAATTTTTTTTTTTTTAAATGTGTCTTTTGATAGAAAAGTCATTTTTGTGGGCTGAAAATAACCCTTTTTGTTGAAGATTCAAGTTTTCTGTTTGAAAACTTACCTGCTTTTGGTTGAATTTTAATCTTTTTTGTTTGAAATTTTCGACCATTTGGTTGAAGATACACCTATATTTTTTGACTGAAAATGCAGCTACTTGGTTGAAAGTTAAACTGCTTTATTAAAAATTCATTTTTTTGGTAGAAGATTCATCTCTTTTGCTGAAAATTTAACTATTCTATTTTTAGAAAATTAATCTTCTTGGTTAAAAAATCATTTTTTGGGTTGAACTCTTTTGCTGAAAATTCATTTTTTTGTTAAAGATTCATCATTTTATTTGAAATTTCGTCTCTGGTTATAAATGTAAGTGTTTTGTGTAAATTTTTTTTTTCATCAAGGATTAATTTTATAAACTGAAATTGCAACTCTACTATTTTCAGTTCGACCATTATATTTTTAATTGAAAATTGATCTTTTCTACTTGAAAATTCAACATTTCCACTGAAATCTCAAATTTCCGGCTGAAAATTAATCTGTTTTGGTTGAGATTTCAACTATTCTGTTGTAAATTCGCATTTATTGCTTAAAAAATCAAGTATTTGGCTTAAATTTTAACTACTTAAAAAAAATTGCTATAATTAATTCATCATTTTAGTTGAAAATTGATCTGTTTTATAGAAAATTCACCTGTTTGACTTAAAAAATCAACAATTGTGGATACTAAACTATTTGATTGAAAATTAAGTTTTCTGTTAAAAATTCATATTTTTGTTTGTAAATTCAACTATTTGGTCAAAGATTCGTCTTTTTTGGTCTGAATCAACAGGTTAAAAATTCGATTTTTCAATTGTTTTTTTTTACTCAAAATTTGGACAATTCCATCTTTGGTTTAAAAAAATCTTTTTGTGTTGAAAACTCGACTACTTGGTTACAAATTCATATTTCTTGATTAAAACTTTATCTATTCGGTGGAGGATCCAACTATTTTGTTAAAAATTCGCCTTTTGGTAGAAAATTCTTCATTTATGATAGAAAAGTCATTAAAAGTCATTAAAAATCAATAATTTTCATGATCCTAAGTTTAACTGTTCGGTTGAAAATTCTGTTGAAAATTCTGTTTTGGTTGATGATTTAACTATTATCTTGAAAATTCGTATATTTTTTGTTCGAAAAGTCAACTACGTGGTTTAGATTATCACTAATTTTTTTTTAAATTACTACAATTAATTCATTATTTGAGTTGAAAATTGACCTGTTTTGTAGAAAACTCATCTTTTTGGCTTGAAAATTCAACAATTTGGTGGAAAATTAAACTATTTGGTTAAGAATTCGTCTTCTTTGGATTCATTCTACAGGTTGAAAATTCGTTTTTTTTTCTTCATTATATTTTAAAACTCACTATTTGGGAAATTCCATTTTTGGTTCCAAAAAAAGCTTTTCAGTTGAATTAACTATTTGCTTTTAAAATTCACCATTCTTGATCGCAAATTCATTAATGTGCTTGAGGATTCAACTACACTCAACTCCCGATATAAGACCGATTTCGGGCATGGCTTTTCTTGGTCTTGATACCAAATCAGGGCAGTCCAAACGCGAATTCATCATTTATGGCAGAAAGCTCGTCTTTGTGTTGAAAGTAAACTTTTTTGTTGAAGATTCAACTTCTCGGGTTCAAAATTTAACTGTTTTCTACGCTTAAAAATTCAACCTTTTTTGGTTGAATCTTAATATTTTTTATTACAAAATTTCGACCATTTAGTTGCATATTTCTTGGATAAAAATTCATTATTTTTATTTGAAAATTCAACTGTTTTGTTGAAAATTAATCTTTTTTTGGTTGAGGATTCAACTATTTTGTTGAAAATGTATATTTTTTGGTTAAAAAATCAACTAATTGGTTTAAAGTTTAACTACTTTTTAAAAAATTGCTACAATTGAATAATCATTTTAGTTGAAAATTGATCGGTTTTGTAGAAAATTCATCTATCTGGCTTAAAAATTCAACAATTTGTAGAAAATTAAACTGTTTGTTTGTAAAATTGGTCTGTTTAATTTAGCAGGTTGAAAATTTGATTTGTTTTAAAATTAGTTTTTTAAACTAAAAATTCGGAAAATTCCATTTTATGTCCAAAAATATATTTTTTAGTTGAAAATTTAACTATTTCGTTTAAAATTCATCTTTCTTGATTGAAACTTTAACTATTTGGTTGAGGATTCATCTATTTTGTTAAAAATTTATCTTTTGGTAGAAAATTCATCATTTATCGTAGAAAAATCATCTTTCTGAGTTGAAAATGAACATTTTTATTGAAGATTCAACTATTTGGGTTGAAAATTCAACTGTCTTCTTAAAGTTCCGTATTTTTGGCTGGAAAATTCAACTGTTTTTGGTTGAATTTTAATCTTTGTTTGAACAATTTGACAATTTGGTTGAAAATGCACATTTGTAGCTTAAAAATTCAACTGTATTTTCAAAAATTTCGTCCTTTTAGATTCAAAATTCATCTAATAGAAAAGTAATCTTTTTTAATTGAAAATTCATCTTTCTTGGTTGAAAATTACCTCTTTTTTTGCTTACAATTTTCACCCTTTGGTAGCGAATGCAACTGCTTTGCTCAAAATTAATTTTGTTGTTCAAAACTCGTCCTGCTAGGTTTAAAAATTCATCTTTTTGGTTAGAAATGTACACTCGAACTCCAAAGATACGAGAATCTCGGGAATCGGAAACACCAAAGATACAAGCGTGAAAGGGGCTCCCACTCCTGCGACGTTTAGATTTCGGGGGTAATGCGTGATCACGCAGCAGGCCTACTGCGCGCATGCGCGCGTATGCAATTCGCAATGAACAAACGTCGAATTCAAAACAGCGCGCATCCGCGCGCGCCTCACTCTCGACTAGGGTGGGAAAAAATTCCGCTCGCTCCTTTGGAGTCGGGGCGCTCGTATCTGTGGAGTGCACGTATCTTTGAAGCTCGTATCTTTGGAGTTCGAGTGTACTTATTTTGTTGAAAATTTGTCTTTTTGGGTTTAAAATTCCCCTGTTTTGGTAGAAAATTCAACCATTTGGTTGAAAGATAACTTTTTTGTTAAAAATTCATATTTACTGGTTGAAAATTCAACTGTTTTGTAAAAATTGGTCTTTTTGGCCTAAGAAGTCAATTTGGTTGAAAAAGAACCTATTTTGTTGAAAAATCGTATTTTTTGAACGAATTCTGTTTTTTTCATATTAAAATAAAATCTTTTTTGGTTATTATATCAACTATTACATTTTTCGTTGAGAAATCATCTTTTTTAGTCAGAAAAATTCAACCATTTGGTTCAAAGTTGAATTACTTTCTTAAACATTCATTTTTTTCAAGATTCATAATCGTAGTGGAAACTGCTTCTTATTTTGTTCAAAATCTTGCTTTTTGGTTACTTTTTTGCCAAATTATTGTTACTTTCTGGTTACTTTTTTGAGAAAAGTATGATTACTATTTTACTACTTTTTTAACCTTGAGCAGTTCCGAGTCCTGCGTCAACGAATGTGATGGGGGGGGGGGGGTTAGAATATCTCACAACGCACTTTATGGGGGATCCCCCCCCATAAAAGGGAAATTAGCAAATATGCACTTAGAAATAACTATCGCAGGGAACATATTTTGTTGTTTTTCTTGAAATTTGATTATTTTATTCCAGAACTCTTGACGCACAAGCAGAGCTGGGAATTAATTGGTGAAAAATGTAATTCAAGTATTTTTAGAAGAAATTACATGTATTTCAATTTGTATTTGAATTACATTCAAAGGTTTTGTGAATTATCCAATGTAATTGATCCAAATTACAAAGTACTCGTATTTAATGGTGAACTGCGCTGTAGAGTTCAGCGGTGCCTAGGTCTGCGCAGTACACTTATATAGTGCATGAGGCTACGGTGGAAACTTCTGCTATGCTTAAAACTGCGCAGTAAATTTCTGCAGTGCGTATGGCTGTCCATTGTAGTTCTACGTCAATTAGGGATGCATAGTAGACTACATGGCACATGCGGGTGTGCAGTAGGGTTCTGTGGTACATAGAGATGCGCAGAAAACGTATGCAGTAGGTGTTGCTGCGCAGTGAAGTTGTATAACAATATGGGCTGCGCAGTAGTCTTCCACGGATCATGCATATCCGTAGTATAGTTCCTTGTTGCACATTGTTGAGAAGTACAGTGATGAAGTACAAAGGGCTGCGCAATGATGTTATATGACACTTGTGAGTGTGCAGTCGACATCCGTGGTGCGTGCGGTTGCGCAGTACACTTATGTAGTAAAGATGGTTGCACAGAAAACTTCTACAGTACGTAGGGTTGCGCTGTGGAGTTAGACGACACCGGGAGTTGCGCAGTAGGCTCATATGGCACATAATTGTGCGCAGTACAGTTTCACACGCCATTCACTCTATTGTCACTCTGTGTACAAAGTATTTGTCGACACACTTTTCTGTCCTGGCATACTAGTCTAGCTTCCTTCACGTCCGTGCATTTTGTCATGCAAGCTCTCATGTTTCTATGGCTTCTTATGTATCTTCGGATTAATGTGTCATTCACACATTCTAACCATTCTTTCGTTGGCCTACCTGTGGGGATTCTGCCATTTACTTTACCTTTATACACCTGTTTGGTCAGTCGTTCATCTTTCATTCTTTCAAGGTGTCCGAACCA
>JAABKJ010004109.1:4704-24846 GCA_011634705.1 Andricus grossulariae
CAGTATGGAGCGGACCTTATGATCTTCTACTTGAAACCTATCATTATTCACCTTGATTTCCAGGAATATTACTTCAGTTTGGTCCTCTGAGTCATAAGCACCCATGATTGAGCTTACTCTAATTTATTCGACTGGGAACTCTGGCAATTCTGGATCAATACCGCGATGTTATTGAACATGCCCGGTCAATAATAGCGAATCGCTGCGCGGTAGTAGGTTTCATCCCTACCTAAATGGTCGGATTCAGGGGAGACATGCACTACTTGCACGAGTTTTAATTGAATGTTCTTCGCTACTACCATTTTTCAAACGACATAGTCATCAATGATGTCTTCAAAGAGCGGATTTTTCCGGTACTTGTTGAGTTTGTTACCTTCCAGCCATGGTATTTACCTAGTGCTTTAGTGCAGCCTTCTGCCGCCTGGCGCACGAATCATCTCCGACAGTCATCATGGCTGCAATATGGTCTATCTTTCGATGCTCCATTATGCAGGATAGCACGTTCGGCATTTGGTGATTCGATCGAACGGGTACCCTTCGAGATAGTACTGAAACTTTTTGATTGTCCAGACTACGGCCAGGCAATCTTTCTTAGTTGTTGAGTAATTGTCAGACTGAGACATCACTCGACTAGCGAATTCGACCACACGCTCTTGCTTCTCCTGAATTTGGATGATGACCACCCCCAAAGGATAATCACTTACGTCTGTCAGTGGTCTAAAAGCAGAAATGTAAATGAAATCGGGTACGCCAATACAGGAGATGACATCAAGGCTCATAGATTCTAGCGTAATCATTGATGAGTCGCTATACCACGATGTAGCCCCTGCGAAGCGTCTTACCTGTTTAACGTTTTTGGGTGGAGAATAATCAAGTATGGAGCGGACGTTATCATCGTCTACTTGAAATCTATCATTATTCATCTTAAACCCCAGAAATCTGATTTCAGTTTGACAAAATTTGAATTTGTCTGGGCTGTGTGTCAACCCCGCCTCATTTAGATGCCTGATTGTAATAACCATAGTTGGTTTGCTATCTTCACTCAGAGGGATCTGGTGAAAGGCTTCAGGCAAATCTACGGTTGAGATGTATGGAACTGAATCAAATCCCAGATGGTAATTATCGTCCAGCTTACGTGAAATCACTACTGGGCTGCACCACTTGATATTGGATGGCTCTATGAGATCCTGATCAACTGATAAGTTCGCTTCTGCGATCAAAGCGTCACATACTTTAGATGAGATGCAATGATCTTTCTGACGAAAAGGGGAGTTCCCAACTTTAGTCTTAACTTGTTCATCCTTGAAGCATCAAAATGGGTTAAGAAACTTTTTATTGTCTGCCGAATAATTCTTTTGAATTAAAAGCTATCGTCACGTCGAATCTTTGGTGAAACTCTGTTCCCAACACACAGATGTTTCTAAAATTCTCTAAAACAAAAATTCCAATCCCGCTTACCTATTGGCCAGCTTTTGACCAGCTTCAATCTTCAGACCTCCAGAATGAGACTGTTTTATAATTTTTCATTCAAAACTTTCAAATCAGAATCATAGAACCAAAAACTAATAGATGAATTAGGGTGTGCTGAGCAGAAGAAAATTTATTTGACAGTCAAAAAAAAAAAGTGCTAAAGTAGGGAATGAGGGTGCTGGAAATTATAATTAATTTTGATTCGATTAGTAAACAACTTGGTTACGCAAGTAAACAATAGATGTTCTAAAATATTCTTATTTTCGTAATTTCACCATTATTTTCATAGATACCAATTTTTTCCTTACCTGGAGATTTTAACCGACTATGTACATTTTTACAGCTTTCTATTTGCTGATGCTTATAGGAGATAACACATATCTAACAGACTCCTCTTTCCAAGATTCAGTTTCAAAACCTATTTACTGAAAACAATTTTAAATTTGAAACTATTTTTGGAATTGAAACTGGTAGCAAATTCGAAGCAGTGGATGTAAAAATTTAAAAGTAGAACAATTTTGAATGAAAAGCTTTTAATCTTAAAAAATTGTAATCTAAGCATCTAAACCTGCAATTTTATGAATTTAAAATGTCCCAATGAAAATTAATTAATGTAATCAAGATGTTAGAACTGAAGCCTTGGCACAGATAATGTTATATCAATAAAAATATGTTTTGATTACGTTTTTATTTAAACTATGAGTATATGTTTGATATACTTTTATTTTGCACACTGACATACATGTATACTATAATGTCATTGAATAGAAAATCCTTCAGCAGAAATTTATTTTTGTGGATCTAACGTTATCTCTGATGAGGCTTTGATTCGTTCTTGATACTAGATTCATTTAAAGTTGAAATAATGTGAAAAAATTCTATAATCTATGAATAACCTTCTTTTTAGGAATAATAAAGGTAATAATTGACTAATGCTTCATATATCTGGAAAAGTATTCTTGGCCAAGAACTAGTTTATTAAAAATTTATTTTTCAGTTGAAGATTCATGATTTTAGTTGAAAATTCATTAATCTCTTTTTTTTTAAATCTAAGTATTTTGTTGCAATTTTTTTCTTTCCAGTTAAACACTAATTTTTACTGAAAATTTAACTTTTCCATTTTTCGAAGATTTATCTAATTTTCAGATGAAAATTAAACTATTTTCTGAAAAATGTATCTTTTTAGATGAAAATTCAACTATTTGATTAGAAATTCATGTATTTTGTAGATAAATCTTCTTTCTGGTCAAAAAATTAATCTTCTGGTTTGAAAATTCATCTTTTTAGTTAAAAATTTAATGAATTGGTGAAAAGTTGAACTCCTTTGTTGCAAATACATTTTTCTGGTTAAAGATTTATAATTTTAGTTTTTATTCATCTCTTTCGTTCAAAATTTAATAATTTTGTTGAAATTTGTTTTTTCAGTTAACAATTAATTTTTTTACTGAAAATTACATTTTTTGAATAAATTTATATCTTTTATATCGTTCAAAATTCTGTTCAAAATATCGTTTTTAGTTGAAAATTTATATAATTTGTTGAAGATTCATACTTTTTAGTAGAGAATCAATCTTCCTGATAGAAAATTCATCTTTCCGGTTCAAAATTCATCTACTTGGTTGACAGTTGAACTCTGTTAAAAATTAATTTTTTGGTTGAAGATTCATCAATTTAGTTGAAAATTAAACTTTTCGGTTGAAAATTCAAATATTTTTTCAAAAAATCTTTTTATTTAGTTTGCTCAATATGAATGTTTAAACTAAAATTTGATTACTCCACTTTTGTTTGAAAATTTATGTTTTTGCTTGAAAATTCAACCCTTTGGCTGAACTCCTTTGTTAAAAACTTCATTTTTTGTTGTTGAAGATTCTCTAAGATTTTAGTTGAAAATTGATCTTTTGCGTTGAAAATTTAATTATTTTGTTGATTTTTCTATTAGACTTTGATTTTGCTTTTTGGTTTTGTTAAATTTTTCTTTTGTGGTCAAAAATCCCTCTATTTTGTGGAAAATTCTTCCTTTTGGATTGAATATTCATATCTTATGGTATAAAAGTCCTTTTTTGTGAGAAAATTCATCTTTCTTGGTTGAAAATTCAACTATTTGTGGTTGAAGTTTATTCTTTTTTTTTTGAAAATGCGAATATTTGATTACAAATTTATCTTCGTAGGTTAAAAATGTTACTATTTAGTAAAAAACCTATCTCATTTATTAAAAATTAAGTTATTCTGTGGAAAATTCAACTATTTTTTGAAAGTTACGTCTTTTTTGTTTAAAATTAGTTCTTTTGGATTGAAAATTAATCTTTAATGATAGAAAAGTACTTTTTTAAAATTCATTTTTCTAAGTTGCAAATTAATTTTTTTGTCAACAATTTATATGTCTCAAAAAAATCATCTTTTTGGCCAGAAAACTTAATACTGCTGATGAAAATTCCGAACCTTGTGAAATTTTTATTTACACGAGCTAGAAACTTGAAAGATAAAGCAAATAATTTGAAGTATTTTTATTTTTCTTGCCTCTGCCTGATAATCTAGAACACACAATTATTAATTATGTAGAATTTAATGATAATTTATAACTTTAAAGTTTCCTTGTACTATATAATCTAGCATATATGGAAAATGTTGAAATCTAAAATCAACTGCCTGCCAATATCTGTTTCGAAGAATAAATAAAGCCTTGGTACCTATCAGAAGTTATAAAAGTTAGTATAAATAACGATCACTCATGAAGTCAGCATTCATAAAAAATTCTTGAAAAATCCGAATTTTTTCTACCATTTTGACTGATTTTAAACAAAATGAATATTCTCATTAACATTCTACTTCTCACGTTGGTGGGTCCCCTTCATTGTGTGCGTAAGTACAATACAATTCAATATTTTTGAGTGAATTTTTTTTTTTTTATTGAAAAGGCTACTATATTTTTGGATATTTTTTCAATATTTTTGGTTCGGAATTCATCTTGTTTGGTTGAAAAATCTGGTTGAAAAGTCGATTATTTGAATTAAATTTAAACTTGATTGTGAAAAAAATTAATTTTTTTATTAATGGTTCATAATTATAGTTATAAATTCAACTCTTTGCTTTTACATGGACTTTTATGTTAAAAATTCCGTTTCATAGAAAAATCATCTTTTTGGCTTGAAATTTCGACAATTTTGTAAAAAATTAAGCCATTTGGTTGAAAATTAAACTTTTAGGTTAAAAATTTATATTTTTTGTTTGAAACTTTAACTTTTTTTGCAGATAATTCGTTTCTTTGAATTCGAAATGAAATATTTTGTTGAAAATTTATACGTTTTGTTTAAAATTCGTCTTTTTTGGTAGATCATTAATGTTCATGATCGAAAATTTATCTTTTTGGTTGAAAATTTAACAATTTTGTTGAAAATTATTTTTTTTTGTTATCAAAGTTTTTTTTCACAGACTTTTTATCTGATTTAACTATTTCATTTTTGATTAAAACTTTATCGTGTATATTGTATCAGTTAAAAATTCAACTATTGGGTAGAAAATTCATGCATTTTGTTGAAAAGTCGTCTTTTTGGATAGAAAATTAATCTTGTTTGTTGAAAACTCAACTTTTTTGTTGAGAATTCAACTGTTTGGTAGAAAATTCATATATTTTGTGAAAAATTCATCTTTTTGGGTTGAAAATTATTCTTTTTTGTTGAAATTTTCCGTGATCAACCAAAATCTAGTTTGATTCTGTCCTTGTTTAAACAATGATTATATGTTGGCACACTCAGTTTGTACAATATATGTACACCATTACCTCACTTAACAGAAAGTCCTTGGGCCGAAATATATTTCGTGAATCTAACGTTATCTCTGCCAAGAGTTCAATTTTTTACTTTATCTAAGACTCATTTGAAGTTAATTAAAATAATTTACAAAAAAGCTATAGTTTTTTTTCCTTTTTGCGAACAATACTTTTCGGTTGAAAATTCAACCATTTTTTACTTTATTTTAAATTTTGCATGTTAAATTTTGTCGATTGTACTGATCAAATAATTTTTAGAGAATCGAAAAATTTTTTGCCTCTGCTCGGATTCGAACCGGGAACTTCACTATACACGAGGGAAGCGTTTAAGCAATTACGCCACCGGGGCGACAGCAGATTGTTTCTTGTTTCTCCTATTTCACAGGATGACTCATATCAGCCTTTTAATAACCTTTTAAATTTTTTTAGTTAATAATTATAACTAGAATAATTCCCGAATCTTAATATAATTTAAAGAATTGATGCTAGGTTGTCAATCAGGTTAATTAGTGAATTTCTTATGTCAAATTTTGTCCATTGTACTGATCAAATAATTTTTAGAGAAAGCAGAAAAAGAAATTAACAAACCCTAACATCAGAAATTTACTAATTAACCTGGTCGACAACCTAGTATCAAGTCTCTAAATTAAATGAAGATTCGGGAATTATTCCAATTAAATTTCATTCAGAAAAAAGATCTTCTCCTTTCACTCATCCCTGCGGAGTGAGAGGAGAAGATTTTTTTTCTAAATAAAATTTAATTAAAAAAGTTTTTAATTTATATTTACATCTTGTCTGAAATGACGTTAAAATATTTCCTGTATAGGAGAATATAACTTGTCGATATTATAGATTTCCATTTTATGCGTGAATTTCTCTCCTTGATCCGTTACCTTCTCCGATGATAATGCAGATTTCTATTAAAAATTGATATGTAACATCTTGCTAAATAAAGCATGAATCAGAAAAAAGAATTCGTCCTCTGATCTCTCTGTAGCTCAGTGGTTAGAGCACCTGACCGGAAATCAGTTGACCTGGTGTTCGAATTCCAGCGGAGTGAAAGGAGAAGATATTTTTTCTGCATAAAATTTAATTAAATAAAATAATAATTAGTTCCTATGTAAAATCAGGGTGTCTAGCGTCCTGGAAATCCTTGAAAAGCTGGAAAATTCCTTGAATTTTATCTACTATTTTGAGAAGAATTACACTAAAGACACTATTTTCTCGCAATTGTTCGCTAATGCCACTATTTCTTTACTTTTCCTTAAAAATATTTTTGAAATTCTTCGCTAATTAGCTAAAATAATATGTTTCTTGTGAATTCATAAAGTAGTTCAACTTTCAACCAAGAAGTTGAATTTTCAACAACAACAAGAAAATGAATTCTCAACAAATTGAATAAAAAAAGGACGAAATTCTACAAAATAGTTGAATCTTCAAGATTAATTTTCAACCAAACAGTTTAATGTTTATCCAAAAAAGATGAATTTTTAATACAGAAGATTCATTTTTTACCAAATTGTTGAATTTTCATCTAAAAAGATTAATTTTCTGCCAGAAAAGATGAATTTTCAAGGCAATACATACATTTTTAACCAAATAGTTGAATTATCAACCAAGAAGATTGATTTTCTACCAAAAAAACGAATTGTCAACAAATGACATAAGTTTTTCACTAAATAGATTGAACTATGGATGTGATGTTATTCCAAATATTTTTTTAATCATTTTTAGTTTACATTTTTTTCGTTAAAATTTTTTTTTAAATAAATAGTTAAATTTTCAGACTAAAGAAGGTCAATTTTTAAACAATAATGCAATAGTTAAATTTTCATTCAGGAAAATTATTTTTCAATAAAAAAAAAACAATTTAATTTTGTACCAGATAGTTGAATTTTCAAGCCGAGAATATGAATTTTCAACAAAAAAGTTAATTTTCAATACATTAGTTAAATTTTAAACAAAGTAGTTTAATTTTTGACAAAAAAAAAACATCGAATTTTCAACTATGATTATGCATCTTCAACCAAAAAAAGAACTGTTAAGAAAGAACAAATAGTTGTTTTAAAAGTTGATATTTCAACAAAAATAGATTTTAATTGAAAAAAAAAAAAATTGGATTTAATCAACAAAAACTAATTTTTGACGGAAGACTTGAATCCTCTTAATATAAGGGATTAATTTTCAAACAAACAGTTGTCTTTTTAAACAAAAAATTTATTTTCTACTAAAAACGACTAATTGTCAATAAAATTCATAAATTTTCAACAAAAAAGTTAATTTTCAACCCAAACAGATTAATTTTTAACCAGGCATTTGCATTTTTACCCCACAAAGGTGATATTTTTACACAGATGAATTTTTAAATAAAAAAGATTAATGTTCATCAAAATTATTGAATTTTCAAACCAAAATGAAGAAATTTTCAACAAAACAGTTAAATTTACAACCAAGTATGACTTTTTAACTAAATTGTTGAATTTTCAACAAAAGATTAAAATTTTCAACGCGAGAATATGAATTTTCAACAAAAAAGTTCATTCTTAAGCAGTCAGTTGAATTTTTGACAAAATAATTACATTTTAGTTAAAAAAATTAATTTTCAAGAAAACAAAACAAAAGTAATAGTTTTCGTAATAGTTTGTATTTCAACAAAAATAGATTTCAATTTAAAATGAAAAATGGTTTGCTTTAACAAAAAAAAAACAACTAATTTTTAATAGAAGACTTGCATCCTCAACTATAACAGATTAATTGAAAATTCAACTATTTTGGCAGAAAAGGTTTGATTGAAAATTAATCTTCTTTCTTTGAGGATTCAACTATTTTGTTGAAAATTCGTCTTTTTTGGTTGAAATATCTACTATTAAATTATTTGTTGAAACCCCATCTTCTTTGGTAGAAAATTCTTTTATTTGGGCGAAGGTTGAAGCATTTTATTACAAAATCATTTTTTTGTTGTTGAAAATTCATCATTTTAGTTAAAAATTCATCTTTTTGGCTAAAATTAATTTTTTAAATTGAAAATTGAACTATTCCAGTTGAAGATTAATGATTTTTGTTAAAAATTCATTTCGTTGGTTGGAAGTTTAATTACTTAATTTTTAATTCACTTTTTTTTGTTTAAAAATAAATTTCTTAAGTTGGAAATGTATTCCATTATTGGCTGGAAATTCATTTTTTTAAATTGAAAATTCAACTATGTACTCTGGTAAAAGTTGAAACACTTGGTAACAAATTAATTTTATTGTTTCAAAATTCATCTCTTGGGTTCAAAATGGAACTATTTTATTGAAAATTTGTTTTGTTTCGTTGCAAATTTTTTTAATTAAAAATTTCACTATTCCACTTGAACTACTTCATTGAAATTGATTTTTTTGTTGTTAAAAAATTAATTTTTTATCGAAAAATGTAACTTCTCCATTTTTGGCTGAGAACCGTAAAAGTTGCACCAATTTGTTAAACATTATTTTTTTGTTTAAAGATTCATCTCTTAGGTTAAAAATTGAATTATTTTATTGAAAATTCTTTATTTTTTTATTTAGAATTAATTTTTTACCTGAAAATGTAACTTCCATTTTTTGTTGAAAATTGATCTCTTTGGCTTGAAAATTTAACAACTTGGCTGAAATTTGTTTTCTGTCTTGTCGGAAAAAGCTTTATATATTGACAATTCGTCTTTTTTATTAGAATATTTGAATTTTAGGTTGAAAGTTGAGCTACTTTGTTAAAAATTCTTTTTTTTTAAATTTCTTCATTTTAATTGAAAATTCATCTCTCTGTTTGAAAATTGGTCTTGTTTGGTTGACAATTCAACTGTTTTGTTGAACATTTGTCTATTTGGACACAAAATTCGTCCTTTTATATTTAAAGCTCACCTTTTTTGTTAAGAATTAAGCTGTCTTCTAAAAATTCAATTATTTCGTTGAAAATGCAACTATTTTTGGTTGAGATTAATCTTTTTTGTTTAAAAATCGATCATTTGATTGAAAATTCATTTTTGTAAGTTGAAAATTCAATAATTGGGTTGAAATTTTAATTATTATTTTTTGGAAATTAAATTTAAATTAGCTTAAAAATAGATAACTCAGTCAAATTTCCACCAATTATAATTTGAAAAAAAAATTTGTTAAAGCTTAAAAAATGAGAAAGTTCAAAATATTTTCGATTGTAGCGTCGTGATTTTTTACCGTCAAAAAATAAGAATCAGCAAGAAACGGGTTTTTGACCCTAAAATCAGATTTTTCAGGCATGTTTCGTGAAAATTATCGTTTTACTGTCAAAAAAGGTACCTGGAAAAATTAATTCTTTTGTCCTGGAAAACCTGGAAAGGTCCTGGAATTTTTTTTGCATAAAGGCTAGATACCCTGGTAAAGTTTATAAAAAGTACTATTCATGGAATTATTATGAATCATGATAAAAATTGCAATTTAGGTAAAATTGCTAGTTCCATATTCAAAATTTAAATCTTTTTTTGTTCAAATATTGAACTATGTATTATACTTTTCGATGAGAATTTATCTTCTTTGGTTGAAAGTTCGGTTAAAAGTTGAAAAAATTTTGTTAAAACTTAATGTTTTTTCTTGAAGATTCATAATTTTGGTTGCAAATTCATCTTTTACGGTAGAAAATTAATCTTCTTGATTGAAAATCACTCTTTTGATTAAAAATACATAATTATATTTGAAAACTCATCTTTTTGGTTAAAAATGTACTTATTTAGTTGAAAATTTGTCTTTTTGGATTGAAAATTCCCCTGTTATGGTAGAAAATTCAACCATTTGATTGAAAGATAACTTTTTTGTTAAAAATCCATATTTACTGGTTAAAAAGTCAACTGCTTTGTAAAAATTGGTCTTTTTGGCTTAAAAACTCAACAATTTGGTTGAAAAAGAACCTATTTTTCTGCAAAATCGTGTTTTTTTGAATAAATTCTACTGTTTTTTTTTTAAATTACAAAAATTGCTTTTTTTGTTATTATATCAACTGTTACATTTTTCGTTAAGAATTCATCTTTTTTTAGTCAGAAAAATTCAACTATTTTGTTGGAAATTCGTCAATTTTTGTTAAAATATCTACTATTTAATTATTCGTTGAAAATTCATCTGTTTTTGGTTAAAAATTCAACTGTTTTGTTAAAAATTCGTCCTTTCGGGTTTAAAATTTAACTATATAGTGGCATAAATTTAACTTTTTGTCGAAAATTCAGATTTTTGTGTTAAAAATTGAACTAATATTATTCGTGGTTGAAAATCCAACTTTTTTTTTCTTTTTGAAAATTCGTCTTTCTTACTTGAAAAAGTCGTCTGTTTTAGTAGAAATTTCATCTTTTCTGGATAAAAATTCAACTTTTTGGTTGAAAATTTATCTTCTTTGGTCGAGGATTATTCAACTATTTTGTTGAAAATTAGATTTTTTTTTTTATTGAAAATTCAACTATTTTGGCAGAAAATGTTTGATTGAAAATTAATCTTCTTTGAGGATTTAACTATTTTGTTGAAAATTCGTATTTTTTTGTTGAAATATCCACTGTTAAATTATTTGTTTAAAATTCATCTCTTTTGGTTAAAAATTTAACAGTTTTGTTAAAAATTCGTCTTTTCGGGTTAAAAATTTAACTATATAGAGGTATTAATTTAACTTTTTGTCGAAAATTCATATTTCGTTGTTAAAAATTCAACTAATATCGTTCTTGGTTGAAAATTCAACTCTTTTTTTTTTCTTTTTGAAAATTCGTCTTTTTTATTTAAAAGGTCGTCTGTTTTAGCAGAACCTTCATATTTTCTGGATAAAAAAGCAACATTTTGGTTAAAAATTTAACTTCTTTGGTTGAGGATTCAACCATTTTGTTGAAAATTCGTCTTTTTTGGTTGAATTCAACTACTTTTTATTAACAATTAAATTTTGTTGTTGTTGAAATATCTGCTATTAAATTACTCATTGAAAATTCATCTGTTTAGGTTGAAAATTTAACTACTTTGTTGAAAATTCGTTTTGTTTTTAGTTTTATTGAAAATTAACTTTTTTCACTGCAAGTCGAATTATTCCAGTTGAAGATTCATCATTTGAGTTGAAAATTCATCTCTACGGTTTAAACTTTTACTATTACATTATTCTTTGAACATTCATATTTTTTGGTTGAAAATTGAACTACTTGGTTGAAAGCCGAACTATTTTGTTAAAAATAATTTTTTTTTGCAGATTCATAATTTTAGTTGATAATACATGTCTTTTGTTGAAATTAATTCTTTTTCGGTTTGAAATATCACCTATTACATTTTTTGTTAAGACTTTATCTTCGTAGTTTGAAATTTCAACTATTTTGTTAAAACTTATTTTACTGAAAATTCAAATCTTTGGTCGAAAATTGGTTTTTCGTTTTTGTTGAAAATTAATTTTTTTCACTGACAATTTACTTTTTCCATTTTTGGATGGAAACTGATTTTCTTGGTTTAAAATTCGTGTTTTTGGTTAAAATATCAAAACTATTACATTTGTTGCGACTTCGTTTCTGTGCGTTAAAAATTCAACTATCTGGTTAGAAATTCAACTATTTGGTTGAAAACTGAAATATTTTGTTGAAAATTAAACTGGTTAGTTAAAAATTTAATATTTTGTTGAAAATTTGTTTTTGTCGTTGTTGAGCTATCAACTATTATATTTTTCATTGATAGCTAATCTTTTTGTTGAAAATTTAACTTTTCGGGTTGAATTTCAACTGTTTTATGAAAAATTCGTCTTTTTGGCTTGGAAGATTTAATTATTTGGTTGAAAATGCTCCTCTTTTTGGGTCAAGTTTTATCTTTTTTTTGTTAAAAATTTCACCATTTTGTTAGAATTAAAATAATTAATTTAGTAATTTAGAAAAGTTTCAGTGCCTCAATTCTTCCCATTCCGATTCCAATTCAAAATCCCTTACTGCTTTTCAGATTTGAGCAATTTTTTTGATACTGAAAATTGTTCATTTACTACACATAATTAGTTGAATTGGGTACAGGAAATTATTGTTAATTAAGAGTTAAATATTAGTTGTTTCATTTTGGAATAGCTTACTTGCAGAGGAATTTGAAATTCTTATTTAAAAAATGTATTTCAATTCGAGAGAAATTTCAAACATTCATTTTGCACAAAGGGGAAATGACTGGGAATTTTTTGAGAACAGGAAAAATATGGAAATGGCAGTGAATTAATTTTTTTAACGGGAATTTTACAAATTTTAAGAATTAAAATTTGTATTTTCAATTATGAATTCATTGAATTTGCAATACGTAATTCTAAAATCTGGTACTTTAAGAAATTTGCATTTCAGGTCTTCATTTTTAAGCGTACATTATCAGTTTGCATTATTTTAAAATGCAGTTTTGAAGGCATGAACAATTAAAAATTAAAAGCGTTTGAATTTGAAAATTCTTGATAAAAAACGTTTAAAGTTGGTCAACTCTACACATAAATTTCAAGTCGATTTGGAATCTGTTCAAAATCAAACAATTTAGAGATATTAACGTTGAAACTTGATCTGTTTCAACTCGAAAGCCTTAATTGTTAAACAAATTTAAACGTCCGATTGAAACTTTATAAAAGCTTAATTAAACGAGTATTTAATTTGAAATCCTATTCAAATATTGTTTCGGTCTAAAATATTCCCTTTTTAACTCATTCAATTTGAGAATTTTTAAAATAAAAAGTGCAATGTTTTCTTTTAACAATATTTTACTTTTCATTTAGAATGAGCAATGATAAAAGTTAATATTTAAAACTAAACAATTTGAAACTGAATTGTTTGAGATAGAAAGCCTTGAATCGTTAAAATTTCAGAGTGCTAAATTTAAACTTTGAATGTTACAATTTTAATCGTTCCATTAAAATTTTTTTAAATTTATTGGTGACGGTTTCGAATTTTAATTTATAAATAACAATTAAACAATTATTTATTTGACACGACTTAAAATTAAAAGATTTCAACTTGAAAGGAAAAAGATTGAATTTCACAATTATAGTTTTAAAAGAAAGGGAAGAAATTTTTGTATTTAATTGTTTCCGAATTGGAACATGAATTTTTTTATATTTTGTATATTTTTATTGAGTTTCAATCGAGGAAATTTTTGTTTTTAATTTTTGTTGAATTGGCAGAGCGACATTTTATATTTTAAAGCTTTTCATTGACTTGGAAAAGAGAAAATTTTTCTTTTTAATATTTTACTAATTGGAAGAAAGATAATTTTTTAGTTTTAAGATTTTTATTGAGATGACAGGGAGGGAATTTTGGTTTTCAATATTTTGTGAATTGAAAGAGGCTCTTTTTTTATTTTTATCATTTTTATTGAGTTGAAAGGGATTAAATTATGGTTATTGTTTCCTGAAATGGAAGAGGGAAATTTTTTATTTTCAACATTTTTATTGCTTTGGAAGGGAGGAAATTTTGGTTATCAATTTTTTCTGAATTGGAAGAGGCTTTTTTTGTTTCTATCATTTTTATTAAGTTGGAAGAGATGAAATTTTGGGATTTTTTTTTCTGAATTGGAAGAGGCCATTTGTTTCCCTTTAACATTTTTATTGAGTTTAAGGGAAAATGTTGTTATTTTTAATTTTTTTTCTGAATTGGCAGAGGGAAATTTTTTATTTTTAACATTTTTATTGAGCTGAAAGGGAGGACATTTTGGTTTTCAATTTTTTGTGAATTGGAAGAGGCTCTTTTTTTTTATTTTTATAATTTTTATTGAGTTAAAAGAGATTGAATTAAGGTTATTTTTTCCTGAAATGGAAGAGGCAAATTTTTAAATTTTAACATTTTTATTGCTTTGGAAGGGAGGAAATTATGGTTATCAATTTTTCTGAATTGGAAGAGGCTTTTTTTGTTTCTATCATTTTTATTAAGTTGGAAGAGATGAAATTTTGGGAATTTTTTCTGAATTGGAAGAGGCCATTTGTTTCTTTTTAATACTTTTTATTAAGTTAAGGGAAAATTTTGTTATTTTTAATTTTTTTTTCTGAATTGGCAGAGGGAAATTTTTTATTTTTAATATTTTTATCGAGCTGAAAGGGAGGACATTTTGGTTTTCAATTTTTTGTGAATCGGAAGAGGCTTTTTTTTGTTTTTATCATTTTTATTAAGTTGGAAGAGATGAAATTTTGGTGTTTTTTCTGAATTGAAAGAGGTCATTTGTTTCTTTTTAACATTTTTATTGAGTTTAAGGATTTTTTTTTTTAAATTTTTTTTCTGAATTGGCAGAGGGAATTTTTTTTCTCTACATTTTTATTGAGTTGGTAGGGAGGAAATTTTTGTTTTTAGTTTCTTCTGAATTGGAAGAGGGAAAGTTTTTATTTTTAACATTTTCATAGATCTGGAAGGGAGGACATTTTTGTTTTCAATTTCTTCCGAATTGGAAGAGGAAAGGTTTTTATTTTCCATTTTTTTTTTTGTTAATTGAAAGAGGGCAATTTTTTCTTTTAATATTTTTATTGAATTTCCGGGTGAGGGGGAGGGGGATTTGGTATTTTTAAACATATTTTTTAGTTTGAAACGAGGAAATTTTTGTTTTTATTTTTGATTGAATTGGCAGAGGGTCATTTTATATTTTTAAGCTTTTTATCGAGTTGAAAGTGAGGAAATTTTGGTTTTTAATATTTTATGAAATGGAAGTATAATTTTTATTTTTTAAATTATTATTGAGTAGGAAGAGAGGAAATTTTTGTTTTTCAAGTTTTTTTTAATTGGAAGAGGCTCTTTTTTTTATTATTTTTATTGAGTCGCAAGAGATGAAATTTTTATTATTTATTTCTTAATTGGAAGCGACCATTTTTTCTATTTCACATTTTTATTGAGTTTAAGCGAAGCATTTTTGATTTTCTTTTTCTGCATTTGCAGAGGGAAATTTCTTATTTTTAACATTTTTATTGACTAGGAAGGGAGGAAATGTTGTTTTCACATTTCTTCTGAATTTTTTATTTGCAAGTTTTTATTTTTAAGATTTTTATAGAGTTGGAAGGGACAACATTTTATTGTAACAACATTTAATGAAAAATTTTGCAACTGGAAAGTGTTAAAAAGCTTTAATTTCATACGTGTAAATTATTGAGCTTCTAAATAAAAAATTTCTGAATAAAAATTTGTTAATTTTCAATGGTAAAAGTTTACAATTCAAAAGAGTTCCACTTTGAGTGTTTTAATTTGCAGTTCAGTATTAATTACTTCAAATGAAAAAATTTCCGTTTTAAGAGATCGAATTGTTTAATTTCAATGACGTGAAAAATTTTCGCGAATCAGGAAAAGTTCGGGAATTTTTTTCTTTAATTAAAACTTCGACCCTTATATTGCAAAAAAAATTTAGAGTTTCGAAACTTTGATTGTATTTGAAAGTTTATTATTTATTATTGTCCCATTTATATTATATTTTAATATTATTTTATTATTTATTTGTTAAAGTTTAATTTATTTGAAAGTGTCTTGGTAATAGAAAGATCCAAATATTTCCTTTATATTCTTCTTGCTATATCTAGAATTGTAAAAAGGAGAAATGTAGAATAGCTCTGAAAACTTTTCCGACTCGGTCGAGTGGAAGCTTATCATAAAGTAACGAAATGGCGCTCGAGCCAAATCTTTTCCAATCGTTTTATATGTCCATTTCGAAGCAACTAATGGTCAAGGAAAATAGTATGATGTCCTTATTTTCCGGATTTTCCGGTGCTATTTTCCATCTTAAGAGACTTGTAAACAAAATAAATACAGATTTGACACTCTTTCCCTTATTCCCCTCTTTTCCCCTTTTTAAAATAATTCCTCTTTTTTCCCCTATTTTCAAGAAAAATCCCTTTTTTATCGTTTTTTGTTTGTTTAAATGCGAACTTAATTAATAGAACCCGATAAAAAATTCAACTATTTTTCACTGAAAGTTAATTCTTTAATGATTTTTGGTTGAAAAGTCTACTATTATATTTTTGGTTCAGAATTCATTTCGTTTGTTTCAAAATTCTAATATTTATCAGTTGAAGATTTAACTATTTTGTTGAAAATTACATGAAAATTTAACTAATCCATTTTTTACTGAAAATTGATCGTTTTTAGTTGAGGATTCAGCTGTGATATTTTTCATCGAGAATTCATCTTTTTTTTTTAAATTCAACAACTTGGTTGAACTATATTTTTAAAAATTCATTTCATTGGTTTAAGAATGAACTGTTTTGTTGAAAATTAGTTTTTTTCAACTTATTTTTTTTTAACTGAAAATTTAATTTACATTTTTGATTGAAAATTGATCTTCTTTAGTTGAATAATTAACTATTAAATTTTTTTACTGAAAATTCATATTTTTTGGTTTAAAAATCAACTGCTTGATTGAAAGTTGAACTACTTTGCTAAACATTCATTTTATTGGTTGGAGATTTAACTATTTTGTTGAAAATTCGTATTTTTGGTAGAAAATTAACATTCTTGACTGAAAATTCAACTATTTTGTTAAAAATACATTTTTTGAACTGAAAATTTAACTATTTCATTTTTGGTTGAAAATTGATCGTTTTTAGTTTAAAATTTAACTTTTTGGTTGAAAATTATTTTGTTTTGTTTTAAAATTTACATTTTTGAGTAGAAAAATTAAACTGTGTTATAGAAAATTTGCCTTTTTGACTTGAAAATTCCAAAATGTTTTCAAAATTCGTCTTTTTGGGTTAACAGTTCTATTATTTTGCTAGAAAATTCAACCATTGGGTTAAAAATTAATTTTTTAGTTAAAAAATCTTTCTAGGTTTAAAATTGAACTCTGTTGAAAATTCGCATTTTTTGGTTAATTTCAACCGTTTTCGATTTAAAATAAAAATATTTTGTGGTTGAAATATCGACTATTACAATTTTTGTTGAGAATTAATCTGTTTTGGTTGAATTCAACTACTTGGTTGAATTATATTGTTAAAGATTCATTTTATTGGTTTAAGATTGAACTATTTTGTTGAAAAAATTTTTTTTTTCAATTTATTTTTTTTTCAACTCAAAATGTAAATTCCATTTTTTATTGAAAGTTGATTTTATTCAGTTGAATAAGTAACTATTAAATTTTTTATTGAAAATACATATTTTTTGGTTTAAAAATTAACTATTGGGTTGAAAGTTGAACTACTTTGCTAACCATTCATTTTATTGGTTGAAGATTTAACTATTTTGTTGAAAATTCGTCTTTTTTAACATGGAAATTTAGCTTCCATTTCTCATTGAAAATACATCTTTTTTGGTTTAAAAGTCTTTTCGGTAGAAAATTAACATTCTTGATTGAAAATTCAACTATTTTGTTAAAAATAAATTTTTTGAACTGAAAATTTAACTATTCCATTTTTTGTTGAAAATTTATCGTTTTTAGTTTAAGATTCATCGGCTTTAGTTGAAAATTCATGTATTTGGTTAAAAATGTAAATATTTAGTTAATAATTAATTTTTTGAACTGAAAATTTAACTATTCTATTTTTTGTTGAAAAATGATCATTTTTAGTTTAAAATTTAACTATTTGGTTCAAAATGATCTTTTTTATAAAAAATTTACATTTTTGGGTTGAAAATTCAACTGTTTTATAGAAAATTTTCCTGTTTGGCTTGAAAATTCACCTTTTTTCAAAATCGTCTTTTTTTTGTTAAACTTCTATTATTTTGCTGGCAAATTCAACCATTTGGTTAAAAATTAACTTTCTACTTGAAAAATCATTCTAGGTTGAAAATTTACCTGTGTTGGAAATTTGCAGTTTTTGGTTCATTTCAGCCGTTTTCGATTTAAAATAAAAATATTTTTTTTTGTTGAAATATCGATTATTACAATTTTAGTTCAGAATTCAACTATTTCGTGAAAATTTAATTATTTGGTTAAAAATTCAACTATTTTGTTAAAAAGTCATTTGTTTCGTCGAAAACTTAACAGTTTTGTTGAAAATTCGTCTTTACGGGTAGAAAATTCAACCTTGTTCTCAAAAATTCGTCTTTTCAGCTTGAGAATTTAACTGTTTGGTTAAAAATTAATCTTTGTTGGTCCAGGATTCAAATATTTTGTTGAAAATTCGTCTTTTTTGCTTGAAAATTTAACTATTTGGCTGGAAATACAACTGTTTTTGATCTAAAATTAAATTCTTTTTTGGTTAAAATATCAACTATTACATTTTTCTTAAAGAATTCATCTTTTTTTATTGAAATATAGCAACTATTTTATTCTTTGTTGAGAATTAATCTTTTTTGAATAAAAATTCAACTACTTGGTTGAAAGTCAAACTTCCTTGTTAAAAATGTTTTTTATTGCTGTTAAAGATTAATATCTGGTTGAAAATTTAACTATTTTGTTGAAAATTCATTGTTTTGGCTTAAAAATTCAACGATTTGGTTGAAAATGCAACTATTTGATTGAAAAATCGTCTTTCTTTGTTAAAAATTCATCTTTTCGTGTTTAAAAGTCAGTTTTTTTCTCTCAATTTTTTCGTTTAAAAACTCAATTCTTTCTTTAAAAATTAATTTTGTTTGGTAGAAAATTTATTCCCCTATGCTCGTTAAAAAACACGCTATTTCTTCTGTCTTTAGCCCATTTTGGGCTGTGCTGTCTGTAAATATATATCAAATGAAAAATGAATATTCGATATAAATCTGGTTTAAATATTTTTTAAACTGGAATATATAGCATCCCTTTAACTGTAATTGACCTGAGTTTTCTGAATGTTCTCCAGTTTTAATTAAAAGTTAATGTTTATCATAATCAGCTATTTTAAATTTAAAAAATCCTGATAATTTTTAAGAAAATGGTTATTTTCCCTCGAAGGAAAAATTAAAATAAAAAATATTTTTGCCTGGACATGCGTCCATCGTTTCTTGAATGTATCTTTTCCTCTGGAACACGAGACGCGCGGGCTAGCCGGATACAGAAAGGGGCAACAGAGATGAATAGAGATGGAATGAGTGAGAGAGAGAAGAGGGGATGAATCCTGGAGAAGAGGACGTTCAATCAATAAAATAACCCGCGGAAACGTTTTCAGCTCATGAAAATTGCGGCAGAATTTCCCTTCAGTAACAAATCTTTCTCTCCTTTCATAAAAAAGCTCGCTCTCTCAAATACCTTATAATTCTAGCAAATAAATTCGATTTTGACGCGACAAGTAAATGTTCAACTCCCGTCTCTCTCCCTCGGTTATCAATTAAAAAAACAGTTTCCAAAAAAAGCGCATTTGCGCCTTTTAAATCTCGATGCCTTATTCTCTCCGGACCCTTTTCATGCTCATTTGAAACAGAAACTTTTCAATCACAAGTTTCGCTTCTACAAACTTTTAACAACCTTGGAAGTTCAGTATTTTCAAGAGACTCTGCGTCATCGGTAATTATCGAATTTTTCTATCTTGACTTTCTAATTCAATCCGAGAAAAATCAATCCAGGCCTCGGACTACTCACCACACTATTGACACTATTCGAGACTATTTTTGAGCGATGACACTACTTTGATACTATTTTGAAAAAACTGATGCTTAAGACACTGTTTTCTCCCAATTGTCCGCTGATGCTACATTCATTACTTTTGATTTAAAAAGTATTTTTGAAAAATTATTTTCATGTTCAACTTTCAATCAATTAGATGGATTTTCAACGAAAAAAGCTTAATTCTCCGCAAAAAATGTGATAGTTGATATTTTAACCCAGAAAAGATTTTCATTTTATATCACAAACGTTTGAATTGAACCAAACAGGATGAATTTCCAACAAAATAGTTGAATCCTCAACAAAAACAGATTGATTTTCAACCAGACAGGTGTATTTTTAACCAAAAAGATCAGCTTTCTACAAAACAGTTGAATTTTCAACCAAATTGATAAATTTTCAAACAAAAAAACGAATTTTCAACATAGAAAATTAATTTTTAACGGAAAAAAATGAATTCTCTATAAAAAATGTAATAGT
>JAABKJ010004110.1:0-24845 GCA_011634705.1 Andricus grossulariae
ATTTTGGTTAATTACTAAACGCCTTGAGTTCTGAAAGATCGAAAATGCAAAATTATTTGACGTGGCAGGAAGGTCGCAAGGCGCGATAGCACGAAGACGCTACAATAAATTTGATACGATAAGTACTGATCCTGAAAGCGCAAACAATCTTGTTACCGGAGATCCGTCTGATGTAGTTATGGCCCTAGTAAGCGCGAATGCTTCTACCTTAAATATATTTTCAGGTCCACTTAGTATGACAGGTGGGAATAATCTATCGAACGGTGGTAATCGGAGACTCAAAACTTCCGTTCAGAGTCACCCCTTTGGTTCTTTATTTCTTAGGATGATAGGAAATATACTTATACACTGAAAAAAATGGTTAGTTGTAACAAGAAGCTCTTTATTAGTAGAGATGGTATTAGCTGCGGCAACCACTTCGATGGTAAAAGTAACTAACCAGTTTAGTGCGGCAACAAGTCGCCGTTAGTAATCCTACGTACGTTATATTCGTAACGATAGTAATTCTAGTCACAACAAATAAAGTAGTCACATTTACCACCAATTTATTTTCCAAGAAGTATAAGTAGTAAACGTTACAAGTTTTCCTCCTTGGAGAAATTGGCAGAACTGAAACCTGAGCAAGGCTGCCAACATTCGCACCGAAATATCGCGTCATCTTCTCGATCGTCGACATTCTCATCTTAACCTTTTTGTGTTTTGTGCAGTAGTGAATACCGTGAGGACTGTTACATCGATCTAAATTTTCTAATAGACTTACTGCACCTTTAAATATTGAAATTATAGTAGTTTTATATTAGCATCCAAATGGGCATGTGCGGGTGTATATTGACATGACGCCTTATCAGGACCTGGTCTCTATAAGAAGTCGTGAGGACGCTCTCGTGTCCACTAATTAGAAATTATAGCGAAATCTACTATAATTTCAATATTGAGAAGTACTAACTTCGCAATAGCCTATGAGCCATTAATATTAATAGAGAAATTTTCTAATTTTATTAGTGAGGACTACTAATTTAAATAGAGAAAATCATTAATTTTAATAGTAAGGACTACTATTCTAAATAGTAAAACTTACTAATTGTAATAGTGAGGATTACTACTTTAAGTAGTGAGATCAACTAGCTTATTTGTAAGACTAACTAATTTAATAGTAAGACTTACTAGTTAAAGTGGTAAGGCTTACTACCTGAAAATAGTATGTACCATCGAAAGTTGTCGCGACAACAAATAAAGTACAAAGGACAACTATTACCAATCTTGCGAATAAAAGTAGTAGCCCCAACCAATTAAATAGCAGCGGCAGATACTACAAACTAAAGTAGTTGGCCCTACTACTTTATTAGTTGGCCCAACCAACAATTTTTTTCAGTGTAGTTATAGTGCACAACGAATATTCACCGCTGGTATCACTTTAGTGTCTAAACTGGAGCAATAACATTTTTATTTGTTAAAAAAATTGAGTAATTTAGTCATGACATTATTTTGATTAGTAAGATTTTGATTAATTTCAAATGTAGGATTTTGAATCATTTCAAATTACGGCCTTAATTTCCCTTAAGAGATAAATAACTTATTAGAAATTACTAATGTTTTTGTAAATTGAAATATAATAACTCGAAAAAAACCGAACATATTTTATTAAATTTTGATTTCCTTTTTCAAATATCGGACCTGAGTAGAACATTGAAAATTTTTAAGATCAATCAGACGATAAGTCAACCTAGTGAACAATTATGCCATTTCACATTTATAATGTGCGTATGCGTGAATGATTAAAACATAAAATTGTATTGTTTTATGAGTAGAAAAGGGCTGCAGCCTGCCCCCAGGTTTTTGTGGGTTTCCTGTGAGTTCGTACGGCGTAAACCGCGGTTGTAAAGCGGCGTGAGGCCCACGCATCCGAGAAAGAAATGGTGCCTTTCGCGAACGTCAAGCCACGTATGCGAGAGTAAAAATAATGAGCGGTGTCTCTACTAATTATAATGAATTGTAACGGAACAATGAAACAGAAACAGCAAGCGTAACTGCTTGCAAGTGAAATTTTACATAGGTACAAAATGTATAGGTAAATTGATCGGACATGGGAAATTAATTTTGCATAAAATTTTAAACAATTTGGGACTAAACTGCATTTATTTGAATTCAATAACAGAAGTAATAGAAGAAAAACTGTATTTAGAACATATTAGAATATCATAGACGATTGTTTCAGCTATTTGTGCTCATAAAAAGAATGATTCATAATTTATTAGATGTCTAAATGTCAATATTTGAATGAGCTTTATCAAAGATTGTTATTCTATTTTTAATTATCTAATGATTATTTGGTTTTTTCTATTTGTCAACTTATAGGAGCAGATTATCCTCGAGCTTTTAGAAAAAATACTGAAACATTATTACGGAACAGTACAAAAGATAAATAATAATAATAAATTTCACTAAGATTCAAATTTGTGCAATTAGTATATTGCGAAAGCGGTTAATTCTATAATTATCTAGAGAATAACACTGATAGGTAATTATCTTGCGGACTGGATAAAGATGTTTATTCACAGATTAGGACAAAGAAATTACCACTCTAGGAAATTATATTGCCTTTGTGAATGAAGCGTATCTCCGATGGAAGAGTTGGAACAGACTATACTCTACGACCCAAGAAGTACATCTTTCTCAAATAACAGAAGTAGCGAAAGTACTTTTATTTGTAATGGAAGAGTTAGATTTATACAAGATATAAATGAATCGACTAGTAGCAACGATCAGTCCCGAAGATGCAAAGAATTCGGCCCCATCAAGCGTTTTTTCCCACCAAACGAAAAATTTGTTAAAGAGAAAGAGAGTTGAGAGTACACTTATTATTTTATAAAAAAAAATGTTTCGAAAATTATTGTAGAATTACACAGAGATTAAGCAGAAATGAAGGTTCGGCAATTCTAAAGATTAGTCAGGGTGCAGCCAAATCGGGTTTAATATATATTTAGAATTAACTTGTAAATTCCTCATTATAAAAAAGGGAGCAACTATTTTTGTGGACACCAGGTCTAGTGTCAATTTGTAAAAAATATATATTTCAAGACATTTTCAACTTTTGAGTACTACTGCGATATCGCCTTCAATTGTGGCAAATTCAAAAAAAAAAAAAAAAAAAAGGCTTTCCTCCCTGTAAAGTTGGCAGGTTGTCGTGTTTTGAGGATCCGGAACTCACACCATGTCCGCTTGTCATCAGAGTAGGAAGAGGAGAGTACTGAAATGGAAGCTTGTGTACAAGCATTGTTAAGACGGATTTTCCTAACTAGGATGAACCCCAACGCAGCAAGATAATGCTGCCGGAATTGAGCTGGCAACTGGCACATGAAAAACTCGTGACATTTAGGGTTACAAGAATAGACAATAAGAATGATGTAATGTTAATTTTTACATAGAATTAGTGACAGAAAATCTGTCTCACCAAAATTTGAAGCAATTTCAGTGAAAGGAAAAGTATTTTGTAGGCCGAAAAGGCCACAGTTTTGTATTTACTTATTTAATTTGTTTACGATTTGTATGGCAACATACATAATTGCACCTATGTTCTCTTTCAATAATATCTACAGCAATTTAAATGATAAAGGAAAATCTTAAATTGAAAAAGCACAAATTCCACAATTTTCAAAACAATTTGCAGCTAACGTTTTATAAAAAAATTGTTACTGAAAATGACTCTCACGATAATTCCAACTATTTCCAGAGAAGAACATACTTTTTTCAATAACAAATTAAAATACTGTTCAATACATACGAATCGTAATATTTAGAATTAAATCATGACAACTGTTTCTTGTGAATTTTACATAAAAACAGTTACTGCAAATCTCTCTCACAAACATTCGAAGCAGTTTCATTAAAAAAAAATTATTTTCTCTGACAAAGTTTTATGTTTACTTATTTAATTTGCTTACAAAATCAACAACTGTTGTCTATGAACACACATAATCAAACATATATCAATTTTCCGAATATTTACATAATTTCAGATAATGTAGGAAGAAACAAATTTCAATTTTTGGCAAAAAATTGTTTACAACAGTTAAAATTGTTGATGTTTCATAACAATTGAGACTATAATTTACTATAATAATATTGATAATATTTTACTATAATTTAAGGCATATTCATCTGCAAAGAAATATTTTTCAACAAAAATTGCATTACGTGGCTGTTTCTTAATGTCATTTGTTTAGAACAATTAAAACAGACAATCATCAAATTATTTGCATTATAGGAGTACTCTTGCATCGATTTAAGATGATTTTTAGTAGATGAAAACCGCTATTGAAGAGTAAATAATGATTTTGTAAAAAATCTCGATTTTCTCATACTTTAAGTAAACATATAATAAAGAAACAAATGAAAATGCAAGAATTTCTGACTAAGGTGCTCTTGGAAATTTAACGCCCTGCAATTTAAAAAAAAATAATTGCGGATTGGTGCAACATTGAAGGCTGTAGACCTTTTGAACGAAAAAAATGCATTTCCTCCCATACCGCGGTGCATTTTACCATACTAGCGTGTGCACTTCAACATTTCTATTATTACTGCAAATATTATCCGATTTTCATGAATCTTTTTTTCACTTTCTTGAAATTATATGAATAAACTATTTCTGCTAATTAAAATTGAATCACGCGATGCTTTCATAATTTCAGTTTTTTGAACCGGCTTGCATCTCATGACATTGAAAGGGTTATTCGTTTCGGGTAATTCGACACGCTCCCGTGTCTCCACTCGCGCTTCGGGGAGTCTGCCTTCTAAATTTGAGGAAGGTCCTCGAAAATACAGACTGAGCTAATACTGAGATTCACTGCATTTTTTTCTATTGTTCTTTTCTTTTTGTTAATAACTTCAAATATAAACATCTTTTAAAAAAAGTGAGACTAAGGAGCAAATGAGACCTAAATGTAGATGAGGTATGCAAAAAAGCAGACAAAAATATTTAATAGTGCGGCTGGAATCTGCCCATCTATTTTATAATGCTGATAAGGCCCCTTGAATTGAAGTGTTTCGCGAGTGGTAGAGAGTAGTGGATTTGAATCAGAAAATTTTTTCAATTTGAATTACTAAGATATAAGTGTCATTATAAAAATATAAGGAATTGTTGTTGGTATTAAGTGTGTCTATTATAAATTAATACGCAATATCAATTCATAATGAAGTTTACAATATCAGCTAAGGTATTGGGCTCCAAGAGCCAAGTGATCCTGACGGCTGCTTTGTGTTTCTTCATCGATATCTCGAGCATTCATTTCGTGTGATGTGATTTTCAACATTACATTAAGTTAAACTTTCTGGTGGAGAAATAATTAAGTCTTTTCCGACGTGAAATCGTGGGCTTTTATGAAAATAAGAACACAATGCTCATCTCAGCATCACTTAGTGATCTCGAACGAAAAGCGTCGTGTTCCTTGCCCTTCATAAAATCGCATAATTATCAAAAGGAATGAATGATCGCAGATTCAACAGAATGAAACAGTGGATTATGGTATAAAATCCTTTCGAATTTTATACAAATTTGTATTTTTACAGGTATAACCTAGTATATATTTCGTCTGATGCACGCGGCCCTTTTCCAATCGGTCACATCCGATACATCAATTTAGGTAACCAATCGGTCGCCATCGGCAATTACCATTTAGGAATGCTGATTTAAATAATGTTTACTGCCGATTCAAATGCTTCCAATCGATTTTTTTTTCCTGGATATCACCTACAATTTGAGTTCGTCAACTTCTGCACAAATGAAAAACTAAAGTCTCTCCTAAAAAGTGCGTTTTCTCAAAAAAGAATAGCAAGCATGAATTACTCTACACTTGAACTTAGATTGAATGAGTCCGGATCTACTGCCTTCGAGAATTGTTGCCGTGGCCGTTATGGGCTGAGAGTGAAGCTCCTCAGGGGCGAGAGAGGGTGTTCACCGAAGCGTGAAATGCCAGAAGCTTAGTGGAAAGCATCAGTGCGCGGGTACTGACTCACGTATATTGCGTAATATTAGGAAATGTTTCACACGGCTCTGACTGTTAACGTTTGAACGGTCTGGATTTACCACTGAGGGCCACTGAAGCCATCCCCGAAACCGGTGGTAAATCGAAGTTTCAGTGTACTTTCTAGCATCAATAATGGAAATCTATATATCGTCTCTCAGTTGTCATAAGGACGAAGTCTTAATCGAAGTACATTTCATAGTGTTCTCTTGAGAACTCGACTGAGTTTGAAGCAGTACAGTAACCATTACTGGATGCCCCACACTCAATAACTCTCGGGCAGCACTGAACCGAACCGAGTCTTGCATAATACCATAAGGTCGTTTAGTGCATCTGATAGTAGCATCCAGAATACCAGATTGCAGAGAGAAGCTGGGTGCTGGTTTGGAAACCCGGGTGTTCAATTCTCGGTAACTACGCTTTTCATCATCTTGTCGCCTCGCACGCTTCCATATCGAAAATTCAATATAAGAGAGGAAAAAATGAAAACGTTTAAATTATCATTTTAAATAAAAAATATTTCTGTTTAAGTTGAACGATGTGAGAAAGCATGCACAAAACAAAATAATAAATAAAAATTGATGCTTCAAAATTCGATTTCAAGCATCTTTATTACTTAATGTAATTATTTCATCTGATTTGAATTTTCGGATATTTTATATTTTGCTCAGCTATTGAAAATAATCGTCCGCTACTAAAATATAATATCATGGTTTCAAGCGTGATGAATCCAGCGTTTCATCTTCACTAGACATGGATTTATTTCAGTGAATGCGTGGTTTTACCTACTTTTGTGTTGTATTGTTTCACACTCTCATCTTTTTACTAACACTTCGTTTTTTAAATTTTATTTTTGTCTCATTATACGCGGTAGAAATATATACGAGAGTACTCAAAAAGTCCAGAGCAACTGGAAAGCGGCTTGTCCTCTTTTCAAACACATGTATATGTTATGAATTACCAACTATAGTTCACTCTTCTGTCTCCGTGAAAATAAAAATTGAATATAGCACTGTTCTTAGCCTTTCGTTTATAGAAAATTATTTATAATATTCTACTATGTATTCGTTCATTTTGTCCGAATTGACGTTCCTATGTTTCCGCTCGCTTTTCGCGTGTTCTTTGTCTTGTGACTTTTTCTATCATGTCAATTTGGCCGTTATTAGTATACGTCAGTTTTACATCTAATAAAATTGTCTGTACCATCAACATAATTGATTTTCAAGTTAGTAACCAGAACAAAGAGCGCAAACAAACAAACGCGAATTAATTTAACATCGAAAATTTATCCTTATACAAATTTGTACATAATTCCTTATGAAATTTAAGGAAGTTCTGAAATGAATTTTCAGATTTCATTAAATTTTTAAATTTTTGACACAGAGCTTTTTTTTAATCGTAAAAAATAACATTAAAAAAATTTGGAAAAATTACATAAGCTACGAAAAAAGGAATAGACAAAAGACATGTATCGAAAGGTGAGTTATAAATTTGTTATTGACCATTTTCTGATAGGACACGCAGTTCTTATTTTAATCGTAATAAATAACATTAATGATAAAAGACTTAAAGAATGGAAAAGCGACGCAACCTACAAAAAAATTAATTGACAAAAGTTGGTCACCCTAAAAAGAGCTACAAATTTGTTATGAATCATTTTTGTACGGGATGCGTAGTTTTTGTTTTAATCGTAAAAAAGGTCAATAAAAAATAAAAAATTAAATTTTTGGAAAAACAACAGAAGGTTCGAAAAAAATAGAAAGTAAAAGTTGTTTATCACAAACTGAACTACAAACTTCTTATCATTCATTTGTTTATTGGAAGCGTAGTTTTTTTTAAATTGTGAAAAATTACATGAAAAATAAAAAAATTGAAATCTTGAAAAAGCGGCATCAGAAACAAGAAAAATTAATTTACGAAACTTGCTTGCCCCAGAAAGATCTACAAATTTTTTATGTGTCACTTTTTGATAGGATGAGTAGTTTTTATTTTAACTGCAAGAATAACATTAAAAATAGAAAAATTAAATTTTTAGAAAAACGACCCAAGGTTCGAAAAAATTGAAAAACATACGTTTATTTAATAACATTTTTTGCCTAAATTAAATCTTCAAATTTCTTTGGAACCACTTTACGCTAGGGTGTGTATTTTGGTTTAAATCGTGAAAATAACATTTAAACTCAATTAAGTTTATGGAAAAACGACAAAAGATGAAATAAAATGCTTAATAACAAAATTGTTTCTGTTTTCGATCAAATGCGCATATTTTACATTCTCATCATAATGATAAGGTATTGATTTTATGTGAAAAATGACTTTCGTGGATCCCATCAAATGTCGACATTTTGAGCCCCCTAAGTAAGAAAAAATAGTTTTTAAGTCGGTGTATGTCTGTCTGTCGTCGTTGTCGTCGTCTGTATACTTTTTGGAAGCCCTACAAGATTATCAAAACAACCTTTTGAATTTTCTTGAAAAATCGAAAATTCCAATTTTGATCGCACAAAGAATAATAAAAACTCAAAAACTCTATTTTGCGGTCAAACTATGCAAGGTATGGAAAAAATGAATGAACAAAAGATGTTAACCCAAAAAGGAGCTACGAATTTGTTGCTAATGTTTTTTTGATAGGATGCGTGATTTATGTTTTATTCATAAAAAGCAGCATTAAAAATTGAAAAATTAAATTTTTGAACAAACGACACAAGCTATGAAATATATGAATAGACAAAAGTTGCTGTTCAAAAAAATAATCGCAACTCATCTAAATTTTTCATCAATAATTTTTTGGTATGAAGCGTAGTTTTAGTTTTAATCGTGAAAGATGACATTAAAAATAAAAAAATTAAATTTTTTCAAAAGCGACACAAGGTACGAGAAAAAATTATTCGTCAAAAGTTGTTCACCCAAAAATGATCTAAAAATTTGTTATTAGCAATTTTTAGTCAGGATGAGTAGACTTTCTTTGAATCGTAAAATACAAGATTTGAAATAAAAAAATTAAATTTTTGGAAAAACGACAGCAGAGAAGAAAAAAATGAAAAGAAAGTTGTTCAACCAAAAAATATCTTCAAATATGTTATACACTCTTATTATAAAAATATAATAGAAATAAAAAAATTAACTTTTTGGAAAAAGGTCACAAGCTACAATAAAATTTTATTTAACAAAATTTTTCGCCTAAATTATATCTACTAATTTTCTCAGAACCACCTTATGCTATGATGCGTACTTTTAGTTTAAATCCTGAAAAATAACATTAAAAATAAATTAAATTCATGGCAAAACGACAGAAGTTGCAATAAAATGTTTAATAACAATTTTTTTTAAAAAAGGATACGCTTTTTTTAAATTATAAGAACAAGACAATGTGATAAGTATGTTTCAACACCAATGCACATTATGAATTGTAATAATATAAATTTATTGAAATGACACTTTTTTCAGGATAGCTGAGAATAAAATTCGATGCAAAATAAGGAACAAATATTAAAGTAATCATGAAAAATAAAAAGGGTACATTATTTTGCAATATCTGAATAATCAAGCCCTGACCGAGGTATACAAATAAATACAATATAATTTGATATAATAAAGTTCAACATAATGTATAAAAGTTCGCATTTTCGACAAAATCGAGTGCGAAACACGAGACACGTGATGAGAATGTGTTCGTTAAAGACGAAGGAGCTTTAACATAAGAGAATTCACAATTACCAAATTACAGTTGTTGATGCTTTGGACTTCAATTTTGAAAGGCCTGCGCACGAATGTGGGGGAAATATAAAGACTTAGCGCGTAGCGCGAGATAAATACATTATCGACCCCGAAGCGCAAGGAAAATATATTATGAGAATGTGCTTGTGCAGCGGGCAGACTGTTTTAATTATAAAAACAAGACCATGAAAATTCGTTTTTTTCTGAATAAGCAGTCTTGGACCAAGGTAGAGAAATGAATATAAAATACGTTTGATATGTGAAGACCCAGGAGGAAAAACGACTTATGTCCACTTGCCCTGAGAAATTTCAATTAATTGTGATTTAATGACATTTAAATTTGGTATTGAAATATTTTTCTCATGAAACACTAGTCTGAAATAGACAATAGGAACGTTCAATTTGTTTCAGAATTTATTATTCATTCTTTCAATATGTTCTGAGTACTTAAAATTCAAATTTCGTTTGTCTCAAAGTGTTTTGTTGGAATAAGGTTGCCCCCCCCCCCTCCCCAACCTTTACTTCTAAAAGATCTGTGCTCAAATGTGGGGGAAGTTTATCAATTGCAGGTATAAACACTAGGTTGAGATTGCAGAAGCTAAACTATACACAAGTGTAGTTTAATAATAAGATTGATAAAATAATAGAATTAAGTACCACTTTTGTTTCAAAATTTTTACTATGACAATTAATTATTATTTAATTTCTATTATATGGAAATTTTTTAATTATTAAAGCTATCAAGGTAAAATACAAGGGTCTATTGCAAATATTTGAATAAAGCTTAAGTATTCATTTGTATACTTTTAAACAAATTTAAATGAAGTTGACTTACATGCACATAAACAATTCCGCACTCAAATCAACTTATATTTCTTCTTGCAACTAAAAAATAGCAATCATTTTTTGATCTTGTTTATTATTTAAATAGAAGAATAGATGTGATGTTAAATCCTTCGTGTAATTAGTGTCTGTGAATATGATATAGATGAATCTGGTGACAAGAGTCAATGACAACTTCCAGACAATTGTTTTTTTTATTGTATAGATTGAAAGGTATTGAGAATTATAACGTTTTGAAACATAATTAGTTTCCTCATCATATTAAATAGTAATCAATAATGTTTGAGTAAAAATATACTCGCGGGGTTAAAAACAACAACATGAAATTAATTGTGTTATGATTGTGTTCTGAGTTTTCGTATAAATGTGCAAAAAAGAAAAATTTGTCAAAAAATGATTGTACAAGAGTCCATGATTTTGAGTGTTTTTTTTTTTCAAGTAGTTAAAACTAAATTCAAAGCGTGAAATAGAAACCAACGAAGATTATCCATCTTATAGGGAATTTTAAAAAAATTTGATAATTAAAAGACATTATTTTCGTGTGCGATCGGAGCAAACACTCCGACTACATTTTAGATACACGAGCACAATTTTATTAAAATTTTCTAATATATATATATGAAGCATATAGCATCCAAGTACATCAAATATCAAATCGTTCAATTTGGCATTTTACTATATAAATAAAAAAAAACCATTTCCTATTACTTGCATTCAGCGCAATGATATGTGGCCAACAAGAATTGCGGAAACCCGAGAACAATGAAATATCAAATTGCGAGTTTTTTAAACCATACATTTTATAAAGGACGATTTTGCACTTTAGATTAAAATGATTGAATTTTGAAAAGCGTGATTCAAGAATACTTTAATTTTTAACGAAGTCTATAATTTAAAATTTGTGTAGAATAATTAGACTTTGAAGGTTCACTATTTTTTAATTCTTCCATTTTAAACGGAGAAAATGATTACGCTTTTTTTTTTGCAAGAATTACATTTCTTATCAAAAAATCTTTACACTCATTTTAAATGGCACATCATCTTAAAAATTCCAATAATTTAATATTATCGTTTTTGTAAGCGTCATTCAAAAACTGTTCAATTTTTGAGGCCTCGAATTTAAAGGGTTTTTGCTGCAAAAGATTAAATTCTAACATAAAACAACATCATTTAATTTTTTGAGTTTTCCAATTTTACAATTTTGTAGTTTAAAATTCATATATCAGAATTTTAGGCCTATTTCACTAAATAAATCTTGCAAAAATGTTTTAAATTCAATAATTTGAGATTTGAATTTGAATAAATTGTTTTGTTTTCATTTTGAACGTAAAAAAATTTCTAATTTAATAAATTTCTCGTAATCGTAGCATATATCAAGTCAGATCACCTGATTATTGAACAATTTTCAGTTTGAAGGATATTTCGAATTATTTTGAATTCAATTCCTCCAGAATAAATTCAAAGCATTGCAAAAATAAGACTATATCTCAAATACGAGCCATGTATAGGAATCTTGATTTGCATTTACTTAAATATTTAATTTTCAATGTGACATCTTAAAATTCACCAGGTTTTAGTAAAGATTTGAAAAAATGAATCATTTAAAATTGAAAAACATTTTTTGAAAAATGCCAAAAATAAATCATAATTCTAATTGAAATGTTAAAAATTGTGTTGTTTGAACTAAACATAGATAAAAATTAAGCTGTCTCAAATTTGTACCTCAGTAATTCAATAATTTCTTCATTTTTGAATGGTTATGATTTGAGTGTTATGAATTCTAATGTTGAACGCTGAATTTTCGATTTTTCCGTTCACAAGTTTTACTTTTGCAATTGAAGTTGAAATGGTTGAATTTTAAAAAGTATGACAATTCAAAAGTTGTTAATTTTTAAACGATTTAAATTTATTTCAAATAATTGCAATTTTGAAGAGTCTGAGTATAATAAAGTTTTATCATTACAATTCTAGGAACGTGGTTTTAGAATGATTCAATTTTGAAGGCATATGATTAAATATTTGTCCTTTTTAGCGGTGAAAATGACTGTCAATTTGTATTTTAATATTCGAAAAAATTGTCTACTCAATTTTGATGTTAAATAATAATTTGTTAATGTAATCAAAATCTAAAATTTATCAATTTTATATGCTTTGATTTTAAAACGTTGAATTTATTACCCAATTTCAAATCGTCAAACTTCAGTCGATTCGAACTGAAAATCACATAATTATTGAGTTTTCAATTTTGAATTATTCAATTTTAAATGCTTTTAATAAGAAAAGATACAATTTAATCTCCATTCTAATGGATTTTACCATTTTTTTAAATTGTTGACAGAAATTTTTCAAATGTGATAGTTTTTGATTCACAATTCTTCAGTTTCAAGCATTTTTAATTTCAAATTATTAAATTTTGAATGCTTCTATGTAGGAATGACACAAGTTATTTTCTTTTCCATTCCATTCGAAATATTGTCCTTTGTTTTTAAACTGTACCTGATCTAAAATTCTTTGATTCGGAAAGTTTTTAATGCAAAGTCATTCATTATGTTTTTTTCTAAATTACAAACGCCTTCAATTTTAATTTATTAATTATTGCCTGAAATTTTGTTCTAACTTTTATATTATAATTCGTTTGAGAGTGAAGACAGCTTAAAATAGAATGAGATATTGATCTACTCCTCTAACTGATTTTATTTGTTGCTCATATTTGTGTTATTACATTAAAGTAATAACTTTTAATTAATTCCTATCTTCTGTTGAGTCAGTCAATTAACTTACTTGCTTATCCATATTTGCAATGCTTACCACATGTTCAGTAATTCGGAGTTGTTTGGGAATGTAGAGACAATTATGTCTGGAATATCCTGAAGTAATGAATAACTTGATGAAATATTCATGAAAATTATTCCACCCTACATAATTGGACTTCCTCAATGAAATGTTATTCTAATCGAAGTGGACAATCAGATCTGACGATGCCACATGTGCATAAATGATACAACGTTTACTGTAATCATCAACAATCATTAATTTGAAAGTTACCTGGGGATATGTCACTAATTACGATTGTTATCTTTTCCAATAAAATTAAAAATGACGAAAATCTGGTTACAAGGGAAAAAGTCAAAACAAAAAGGTTTCACAAACAAAAATGATAAACTTTGCTTTTTTGACCATATCAACTTTACTCAACTGAAATTCTTCCCTTGATACAAAAACAGTTTTAATATATTCATTTAAAATAGCTTTTTCATTTTTGATTAATTTCACATTAATATTTTGTCCGATTTCATAGAAAATAAGGTATGATCTCTGACTCCCCTTTCGCAATAATTTAAAGAAGCTGATTGTCAGAAGGTTAAAAGATCGACGAGAGGTGGATCCTCCTATTAAGTACTTTGAGATCTATATTAGAGAAGAGGGTATTTTGAAGTCAGTGATATTGCTTAAATTACTTCAAATATATTTCAATAAATTCAAACGTATTTTAAAAAATATTTCTGTTATAAATTTCTATTGTCCAATACCAGTTTCTGATTCAGTATAATATAGTAAAGCGAAATTCAATGAGCTTTCCAATTTTGAATATTCCGTGAAGTTTGGTTGAGTTAATGCAAAATTGCATTGTAATCTGTTTTTTACAATGAACCTACTTCAAGCACTAATTCCATATGTAAATAATTCAACTTTCAAAAAATTAAGTATGATTTACTTTAGACTCTAGAAGATTATGATTCTACTTTTGCCGAAACATGAAAAGTTTTTTTTATTTTATGCAAGCTTATACTTTATTTCTCAGAAAGCTAGAAACATTGCACAAAAAGTTCCACGAATCTTTTTTCGCGGATACCATTTTAATTGAAATGTGACTGTAATTTATGGTAATCGAAAAGGTGGCTCTCCCACGGTTCGTGACTTTCAATATCGCGAAAAAGTTCCGACTCTGCAGAAAATCTTATTTCTTTCAAAATCTACATACTTATTTTTTCGATTTTGATGATTTTTTTACTTCCTTGCGGGGATGAAAAACTCTTTGCAGGATAATTCTCTTAGAGCAAAGCTTGCAAAAAAAAACGTAGGTTTGATTCAAGTTTATTTTTCTCTAATTACAAATATGTTGAAAATCCAGAAATGTAAACATAAATATCTTAATGGAATAATAAATCTGATTATTAATGTACATTTTCGATAAAAATAAAGAAAATTTCAACCAATAAGACTTGTTTTCTAGAAAAAAAACGAATTTTCAATTAATCAGCTAACGAGCTGACGTTGCAACTGAAATGGTAAATCTTGAAGAAAAATTATTTTTCCACACAGTAGTTTGATCTTCAACGAAGTAGTTGAATTTTCATCGAAAAAGGATGAATTCGCAAAGAGTAATGTAATTGTATATATTGCAACCAAAAAAATATTTTAAATTTAAATCAAAAACATCAGAATTTAACCATAAAAGACGAATTTCCAACACTATAGTTGAATCCACAACCAAAAAATTGATTTTTAACCAAACATTTTCATTTTTAACCAAAAGGGATGCAATTTCCACCACAAGAGATGAATTTTTTAAACAAAAAGACACTCATTTTCCAATATTTCATTTTCCCTGACAACCAATATTCATAGATCAGAATCGTATTCTTGTAACATCTTCAACATATAATCTTTTATAAACGATGTACACTAAAAAGGAGCCGCAGTGGATGTGCCGTGGTCACTCATTCATGACAAAACAATAGCATAGCGATAAGGCGCAGTACCCCAATGGCCTAACTGTAACTGCGTCACGTTGCACAACATTACGACACGGTCCTGATCTTCACGTTTCGGTGAATATCAATCCAAGCCAAGCTCAGAACCAAACCCGTGCTACAATTCAAAGTCTAGTGCAAAACAATTGAAAACTTATATTAAAAAAATGTTAACTCATTGTTATTGAAAGAAATTTAAAGTGCTCCCTATATTTGAATTCCTTGACTTTTTCCCGATTTTAAGGTTTTTTCTAACCTATGGCCACCCTGATTGGTCTGCTCATATATTTTAAGAATTTAATTTGTAATTTTAATTTTTACAAATCTTCTGCTAGTTAATCTTCTGATAATACTTACGTAAAATAAGTATAAAAATGTTTACCAGTGTTTCTCAATTTGATCAATTATTAATTTGACTTCTACACAAAATTACCTTGAGATTGACCCGGGATAATTATAATTGAACCCTTATAATTGGTTGAGATCAAGTAATAAAGAAGTAAAGTAATCAGTTTCGAGAAGGAAAATGTTGTCCCTCAATTCGTGAACGAGTAACCGCAAAGGCTGGTAAAGGAATGAGAACCGAGCTGAAAGCCAAGGTCCAACCCTTTTACCCTCAAATCCTTCTACACACGTATATGGCATCTGCAATGCTGGTAATGGAATTGCAAATCCAGTGACATTACATGCCTCTTGCCAACTTGTGATTTCGCGCCTGGCCTTCCACTCGTCGACTATCCCAATCCCATGCTCTATGCTCCATTCTCCACATTCTTCATCTCTTGTAGCCACCTATTGCACCCTTCCAGGACCCCGGTATATAAAGTCCCGAATTAAATTTCCTTCTGCAGGTCGCTTGAAAGTATATGTCGGCAGTTCAACACGGACCAACCTTATGTAAGAATTAAATTTATTTTTAATTTATTTCAATTTAGCGCTTGAAATATCGATCAGTCGGAGAAATATCCATAAGTACTTATAGTTGGCAGGTTTTAGGCAATTGCTTTCCGAAAATTGTATTACGCGCTTTGCACAATGGATTGTTTTGATTTTATGCATAATGTAGCTGTTGACTGTTTGCAACGTTTCAATACAATATTGTAAAAAATAGGGAAACGACCGGAGTGTCTATTCGTCAAGAATTCTGGACGTCCAGTATTCTAGAAAAAAAGCCTGCACTCAGTGGAACGACTATTCGTCCGGAAATTTTACAAGCATATAATATTTACTTTACTTTGAATTATTGTTCTTATTCATCTGAAAATTCAGGATTACTTGTCATTTTTATAACATTTTGGCTAATTAACAAAATAATGTTGTATAAAGGAACTAACAGAATAACTGAGCATTACAGGCAAGTGGACGAGAATGTCTACCGAGCTACTAGTCGTGGTCCATTGGTTAAGGTAACTGACTAAAAATGTGGCCGTCATGCGTCCATTACCACTTTTTTTCACTTATTTTGTTTCTTTTTTCATCATTTTGAATGAAAATATAAAGATCACAAGATATCACGAGCTAAGTAAAACGAAATGATGCGCGCCGAGGAAACAGTCGCCGCCAGTGAGCTGAATCGGGAATTTACTATTCAAAAGCACCTACAGCCTACAATTCTTGACGGATATTCAAATCTTTAAATAATTAACTCAATCAATCCCATCATCAAAGAAAATGAATTTCAAAGTATCTAAAGAATATGAATAATTTACAGGTTATCGAATCTAATTGCTATAAGTAAATTCTATTCACAAAATGTCAATATCGTAGAAATTTTGCTTGCAAATTATATTTTAGAGGTTGAAATTGCTTGATTTTATCAACCGGATCACATTTGATCATGAAAATTTGTTGTCTGGTATAATTTGTTTATTTTATAAACAAATTATAGAAACCAATGCATAGTTTAGGCATTTATTGGCAGAAAGTAATCATTTTTCTTTCTTAGTAGCTTCAAATTATATTAGTGGTAATATTTAATGATAAAGTTAAATCATTCGATATTATTTGCTTATTTTATAAACAAAGTTTATAAACAAATGCATAGTTAGGTCATTTATAGGCAGAGAGTAATTGTTGTTCTCCCTAAACGTCTTCAAATTACATAAGTAGTGATGTTTCGTGACGAAGTATTGTCAATCGATATTATTTGTTTATTTCATAAACAAATTGGCTAAGCTATTCGTTTGTTTATGAAATAAACAAATAATATCCAATGACTAATCCTCATCACTAAACATCACTACTAACATAATTTTAAGGCGATGAGAAAGAAAAACGTTTACTTTATGTGAATAAATGGCCAAACTATGAATTTATTTATAAAATTTATTTACAAATTGAACAAATATTATTGAACAAGAAGTCTTCACCACTAAACATCATGACTTACATACTTTGAAGACGATCAGAAGTAAAAACGATTACTTTCTGTCTATGAATGAACAAACTGTGCATTTTCAATGAAATTTGTTTATAGAATGAACAACTAATATCGAATGACAATTATTTATAACTAAACACCACCATATACACACTTTGAAGACGATCAGAAAAATAGTTTTTACGTCGGTGTCTGTCCGTCTGTCGTCATCGTCGTCGTCGTCTGTATATCGGATAGCTTCCGAAAGACTAATCGGATTGGATTGTGCTTTGGCATACAGTTTCAGGGACGAAAAAGAAAGATCGAGATCGTCAACCAACTATTTTGGATAGAAATTCAAAAAGTTAGGGCACTTTCAAGATTTTTTAGACCATTTTTTTCCGAATTAAAAAATTCCATGGACAGCCGCCCATAGTACTCGAAAATTAAAACAAATTACTCACACGACTTTTTATAATACAGACAAAATTGACAGAGCTACAGCATTTTCAAAATCTCCTCGAAAAAACGAAAATTAACATTTTAAGCCAATTAAAGCATGATATGAAAAAATGTCAAGAATGAAAAGTGTTACTTTTTGATATCCCTATAATAATCTCATGATCAATTTTTGAGTTTTTCAAAAAAATCTAAAATTCAAATTTTATTAGCACAAAACATAATGAATTGTTACATTCTCATCATGATGAGAAGGTATTGGTTTTATGTGAGAAATGACTTTCGTGGATTCCATGAATAGTCGACGTTTTGAGGCCCCCTTAGTCAGAAAAAATAGTTTTTACGTCGGTGCCTGTCCGTCTGTCGTCGACTGTATATCGGATAACTTTCGAAAGACTAATCGGATTGGATTGTGCTTCGGCACACAGTTTCAGGGACGAAAACGAAAGATCGAGTTCATTAACCAGCTATTTTGGATAGAAATTCAAAAAGTAAGGGCACTTTCAAAATTTTGTAGACAATTTTTTTTCAAAATAAATAAATTCCATGGACTGACGCCCGTAGTACTCAAAAATTAAAACAAATTACTTATACGACTTTTTTCAATACAGAGAAAATTGACAGAGCTACAGAATTTTCAAAATCTCCCCGAAAAAACGAAAATTAACATGTTAAGCCAATTGCAGCATGATATGAAAAAAAGTCAAGAGGGGAGAAAAGTTTTACTTTTTGACAGTCCTACAAGATTCTCACGACGACTTTTTGAGTATTCTTAAAAAAACGAAAGTTCAAATTTTATTGTCACAAAACGTAATGAATTATTATATTCTCATCATAATGAGAAGGTATTGGTTTTATGTGAAAAATGACTTTCGTGGATTTCATGAGATGTCGACGTTTTGAGGCCCACTGAGTCAGAAAAAATAGTTTTTACGTCGGTGTCTGTCCATCTGTCGTCGTCGTCGTCGTCGTCGTCTGTATATCGGATAACTTTCGAAAGACTAATCCGATTGGCTTGTGCTTTGGCACACAGTTTCAGGTAGCGGGGATTTTCGGGAGATTGCATAATGTCCAGGGGCACTTTCAAGCGGTCGAGTGCACATTCCATTCTCCGATTCGTCCCTTCAATTTTCTAGGATTGGTCCAGGATGTTAGCGGTGAGGGGATCGCTAATATAGTGAACGGTCACAAAAAAGTATTCGGTCATGCTCGACACCACTTTTAGGTTTTTGGGGAGGGTGTCACCAGTATTTTGGCGGTCAAAGCTTCGTTCACGCTCGTCACCCGTTTCAGGTTTTTTCGGAAGAAGGTCGGCAGTATAATAACCGGTCACAGAAGTGTGATCAGTCATGTTCGACACCCTTTCCACCCTGCAGGGTTGTGGGGGCCATATAGTGACAGGCCACAAAATAGTGATGATCAGTCACGCTTGATACACTTTCTATGTTGTTGGAGGAGGGAGGGGCGGGTATCAGCATATTGACGGGTCACAGAAGAGTGATCGGTCACGCTCAAAACCATTTCCAGATTGTTGGGAGGATGTTGCCAGTATTTTGAACGGTCACAGCCTCAGCCACATTCGACATTCTTTTCAGGTTTGGGGGGGGGGGCGCCAGTGTACTGACAGGTCACTGAAGAGTGATCGGTCACATTCGACACCCTTTCCATGTTGTTGGGGAAGGGTCGCGAATAAAAATTATAAAATGTTGGGTACTAATAATGAGTACAAACCTTAATTATTCAAGAACTTTTTTATCATTAGTATAATCCTTTGGATGAAGCCTCGGTGGGTCAGACGACAGCGCGTGAGACTTCCAAGCAGGAGGTCTGGGGTTCGATCCCTGAGCCGGGTATCAATGGAAATTTTTCTATATACGTCTACCGGGGCTTCGGTGGTTCGGAACCCACCTCAAACTGTAGGGGACCTTAGAAAAAGCTGGTGCCTTACCAAGGATAAATGGACTCTTTCGAGGGCCGAACCTTGGGTGTCAAAGCTAATTTTTGAGAAGACTCGAAAATGAGTCAGCGATCTTTTTGTGCTTGGGGTACCTGCGGCGGAACCACGCTCGATGGTCGCTGGCCAATTTCGGGTAATGAACACAAACATTTACACTTGCATAACACACCAAACAGTGTTTCGAATCTGTGCATCTAACTGATGACCTCAGAGGAATTGCTCCGTCCACCCTAGTCTGGTCGTATCCCCTCTCCTGCGGCCTGTTAGGGAGGCTGCCGAATAGCAGAGTGGGTGGGGGCCACTTTGCCTAATCAACAAAGTAGGACGTCATTTACTGTGCGATAAGTATGACTGGCACCTGAGAGGTATAATTTCAGAACTTTGGTAACAACGAAACCTACCGAGATCCAAAAACACTCGGCGAAGATGGCCGGATTCGGAGTACTGCCTTGAGAATAAAGACGGGTGTGGCACAATCGGCTTCATACTTTGAGTGCCAGGGGGGCACCTCACGGGGCCCCCTACCCACATTACAACTAACTAACTATAATGCTTTGGATTAAAAATACAGTCTTCAAAATATTTTTCTCATTTTTAATATTCTAATTTTTATTTGAATTCGAAATGTTGAAAGCAATCAAAAAAATGTATTATTTATTTGGAATTATTATTTTGGTTTTTATCTCAAGAAACATGTTGCGAAAATGTTATTATACCCATACTGAGCCACTTGGCCTATTATATAGATAATGTAAACAAGTTTTAGACATTCAGACCTCAAGTGATGAAAACTGATGAAAATTCAAAATTTTATTTCTCATTTTGTTAAATTTTTATACCAACAGTTTGAGATTTTGAAGAATTGTAAAAAGGAAATATAACCATCAAATTGCTCTGTTCAATTTATTCCGTTTACCTAAAAAATTCATGTTTTTACTTTAATTATTTTAATGAAGAAGAGGATTATTAAGATGACAAAATTATATCACTTACAGGAATATATCTTGAAGTATAAATAGTTAAGTGTTTACATACTGTTTTATTTTAATCAGGAACGCACATTCAGCATTTGATAGAGAGGACATAACAAGGTTGGAAATGATATGAAATTTTAAAGTTGTGAAAAGAATTTTTTTTATAAATGAATTTTCAAATTGAAAAAACTTCGGTGAAAAATTTATTGGGATAATCTTTATTTGGCGGAAAAAAGTTTCATTATTAATTTAATTTTAATATGCGATATAATGTTTTTACATATACTACTCATACATGCGATATCTGTTCAAAAATATTAACTTTATCACATTTTTCAATTTTATGTATTCAATGTTAGGGAAAAGTATTTGCTTAAAGGTATTTTCAACAATAAAAATTATCTCAATTTTCCTTTTTTTTTTAATATTCTGATAAGAGCTTTATCAAAACCTGCAATATATAGCACAAATATTATTTTTTGAGGGGTTCAGTTTACAACGTTAGTAATAGTTTTATTGGCGTCAGTAGGTTTTTAAGGGGCATATAGCATTCAGAGATCTGAACATTTAGCAGTTCAAGCGCATATCCATTTTCGATTAAACCATTTTCTACAATTTTCAAGTTTTTTCCCTTGGATGATGAGAAGCGAAGTTTACAAACTTGTCTGACTATATTAGTTTGCGATACCAATTAGTGATAACTTTATCATTGTCAGTCATATGCGCTAAGTCCAGAAAATGTATTGTATTATTTATCATTGTTTTTAGTGTTAACTTTATTTTATCATCACTAAATTGAATCTATTTAATATATCATGAACTCTATTTATTCAAAGATAGAGCAGATTATCATTGATGTGTCTACAATAAAATAATAATTCGTAATTTAATGTTAAAAAATGCGCTTTCAACACTTTCCATGTGAATGTTGGCAGCTGCGGCAAAAATGGGAGACCCCATGGACAAACCAATAATTTGCTGATAATATTTTTTATTGAATTGACAATATGACGTTTGTGGACATATATTTAACACTTTAGTAAAGTTTTGACAGAAATATATGTCGTTTAAGTTCACTTTCCTATTGATTCATGTATTTACTAACCTAACGTAAAGTCATAAAAGTCTCTATTTTGTATTTGAGCATTTCTTATAACACCACGTTTTTCATTTCTGAGAAAATCAAGTACATGAGTGAAAATATTTTAATTGTCAAAATGTGTGGATATGTGTCAAAACCACTTTGTTTCTGTTTCTTATTGCTGTGCGCCTTTCTATCCTAATTTTTTCATCAAAATCATTCTTCGATGTTTTCAGTGAGACCTCTTTGTACTTACTTATAAAATTTCTCTAATGGTTGGATATAGTTTTGAGTTTGGTTTGAAAACGGACGGTAATGTTTTCACATAAATGCTTTGTAATTATGAGAAAGTGAATAGTATCTCTGGATCTACACATCTGAAGTCAGAAGCCTCTTAAATAAGGTTGGCCAAAATGCTAGGATCTCAAAATTCAAAAGGATACAAGCGTAATTTGTATTAAATAATTTTATTTCAAAATGACTGTTTATGATCAATTTATGTATATCTGTAATTTTACATATATTCGCATATCCACTTGCTATTCAATGGCATATTTTTCCAAGCGTAATTCAACTCGATATAATCTGTTTATTAATTCTGTATGTATTGCTTTTAATTTACCACATTTCAGACATTTTAAAGTGATTTGATAATTATACGTGGGCATCCCCATAAAAAGGACACTTATGGCCGGTTTTAGTTTATGAGATATTAGCGTTTTTTCTAATTCTGCGTGAAACTGATTATTTCGGGGTTTGGGTGTGGGATGATACTAGGTCTCATACATTTCATATTCGATGATAAAGTATAACACTCGCAAAGTTTTGATTTGCTATTCTCGAAAAGCCGTTTTTTGGTAATACAACTCCAAAAATGCCATAGCCACTCGATTTCAACCTAGAGGGGATCAGTTTGAGCTTAAAATACCGAGAATTTACCTGGATATCTAACCCTTCACGTAAGTTCATGACGGACATAAGGGTCCTTTTCATGCGGACGCCTACATACATATCTCTCAGGATAAAATTCTTTTGAAGTGATCTACGATACATTCTTAATGGACCTTCTACCTACACATTTGCTATATCTTGATTATCGAATCTTTGAAGCATCAATGAATTGAGATATAAAATTAAAAAACTTTCTCTACAATTTTTACAATTTTCTGAACCTAAATTAAAATATCAAACTAAAAATAAATTTTCAATTGGAAAAATAAAAAATTATTGTTACACCTACATAAAATAATTATCAGCTTTAAATGTATCATTTTTTAAAGGATTATTATGATGAATATATATATATATATTATTTCAAGAAAAGGTTACACAACCACCGCAGGGTACCACTGGGAGCAACTGCCAACTAAAAATGACATTGGCTCCCAGTAGAACAGCGGTAAATAATACTTACGGCCACGCCTCACGACTTCACGATGGGTGGCATGATAAAATTACAAGGACAGGCTGGCGAAAACCTCGTGTGCCATAAGGACACGAAGCGACCCAAGGATGACAGCTTTCTGCATCCATCTCAGAAGTGTCTTGGCATATTTTTGGCACTCGGGAATGGCTCTAAGGTTACAAACCAGTGATAGTTTTGCACCGCCGCCAAAGTGGGATGAAATAAAAAAACGAGGTTCAAAATAACTTGTAGCTGGCAATTTTTAACAAATTTTGGATTTTTTTGTAGAAAAATTCAGCATTAAATTTTGAAGAGAGTTGTGTGGCTTGATTTTTCAATTGTATTCTGTTTAAACATTATTCAAATGCAAAGTGTGAAGAAAAAGTAGATTTTTTAGTTTTTTATGTTCATCTTCGTGAAATTTTTTTTTTATGGTCAGCATTGCCAGACTTTAATCGCGGAGATATTTCAAAGGAAAAAAAAAGATATTGTTGACATAATTTTTATAAACAAATTGAGTTAACAAATAGTCTACACTATGAATTATTCGTTTGTAAAGTAAATGTATGCGTTAAAATTACTTGCTTTTATGGAAAAAATAATACATGATAATACAAATTTGACATTCGATATTTTTTATCAATTTTATAAACAAATTATATAAACAAATGCCTAATAATGACATTTAAAGGCAGAAAGAAATCGTTCTTTCTCTTAATTTTCCTTAGACTATGTCGCCAGTGATGTTTAATGATGAAAAATTATCATCCGATATTTTTTATTAATATAATGAACAAATTATATAAACAAATGCCTAGTGTGGACATTTGCAGGCAGAAAGAAATCGTTTTCCTCTTAATTTTCCTCAAATTATATCGCCAGTGATGCTTAATGATAACAAATTATCATCCAATATTTTTTATCAACTTTATGAACAAATTGTATACACAAATTATATTAAAAAATGCCCAGTGTGGACATTTGAAGGCAGAATGAAATCGTTTATTTCCTAATTTTCCCTAAATAATGTCGCTAGTGATGTTTAATGATAAAAAATTATCATCTGATAGTTTTTATTAATTTTATAAAAAAGTTAGATAATCAAATTTATAACTTAGTCTTTTAGAGATCGACAAAAATAATTTTTTAAAAAATTTTTCTCCAATGATGTCACCAGTAAGGATTAATTATGGGAAATTTTTATTCATGTTTTTAATTAATTTTGTAAACAAATTATACAAACAATTCCTAGTGTGGATGTATAATGGCAGAAAACATT
>JAABKJ010004111.1:0-24845 GCA_011634705.1 Andricus grossulariae
TAAATTGTGAATCAATTTGTTGCTTATTCTGCAAAAATTATTCATGATAAAATGGATTTCCTTTCAATCTTAATTTACTTAAAATACTTTCTAATTTGAGAAGGTTCCAAAATATTAAACATTCACAACTCAGCTTAAAAAACGATTTTGAAATAAAAAGCATAACATTTTGCAATGTCAATGTATTATCTTAAAAATAGTCGATTTTTAGTTAAAGATTTTAAAAAATAATTCATTTAAAAATGAAAAATAATTCCTATTGAAGTGCTAAAAAATAAACGATTTGAAATTTAAAAGTTTAAAATTTCATTGTTTAAAATGAAAATAGATCAAAATAGAACTGCCTAAAATTGATACCTCAGCAATTGAATAAGTTGTTTAATTTTGAATGGTCACAATATCAGACTTCTCAATTTTTTATGTTAAACGGTGAATTTTCAGTGTTTCACTTTCATAAGTTTTAATTTTTATTTGATAATTGTTAATTCCTAAACAATTTAAATTTACCTAAAATAATTACAATTTTAAAGAGTTTGAGCATGAAATAATTTCAATTACACAATCCTTGACAATTAACATTTTTCTTAAGTTTTTAAGTAAGTTCGGATTCGTTTAATTACCAATGTTCGGCAGTAGAAATTATTTCATTTTTCATGTTTCCCATTCAAAATTTCTTCGTTTTTAACGTTTTTTTAAAGAATAATTCAACCTTAAAGATTTATAATTTGAAAAAATTCCATTTTGAATGGCGAAAATAATGGTGAATTTCTTTTTTGACCTTTAATACATTTTTCTAGTCAATTTTAATATTAGATAATAATTGTTTATACAATAAAAAGTTAAAATTCTAGAATTTCAGAAGCTTTGACTTTGAAACATTCAATTTAATTTTAAATTCCAGATTGTCAAGTTTTTAGCGCTTCGAATTAAAATTCATTTAATTTCGAGATTCTTCAATTCAAAATAAAATTGTTTAAGTTTGAATGCTTAGAATTAGGAATTACGCAATTTTAACTCCTTTCTAATTCAATTGTCCAATTTTGAAAATTTTAGTCTGGAATTTTTGACGGCATCTGATTACAAATTTTTCATTTTCAAACACTTTTTTTAATTTTACCTAATCTAAAATTGTTTGATTTGAAACGCTTTCAATATAAAATCGTTTTCTATATATATTTTTAAATTTTCGAGCTCTTTCAATCAGAAATTATTAATTATTGTTTCAAAAATTTGAAAAATTCTCCATATTTAGAAATTTGTTTAATAATGAATTTTGAAATTTGCAGCTAATTTATAATAAATGTAGTTTATTATTTCTATAATTAGGTGTGCTCAAACTGAAAAATACTCGTCTTCTTAAAATCGTTGGTACAGCTTGAAAAGAAAAATTCTGAAATACCTAGACGACAAAGGTTGTTTTCTTTTGTCGAACCTTATTTGAAAAATTGTAATCCAATCACAAAACATCTAGGGTTGAGAATAATATGTACAGTTATTTTTCGAAAAATTAATGATAAGCCCACTTTTCGCCTGTTTCAGGTCTGCAAAGTGAAAGCCTTTATAATTAAAGTCTCGCAATAAACGAAATTTTGTTCGCCTCTTCTCATAGCAGCTTAACTCTATTCCTTCCACGCCGATTTCACAGTTTTATCGTTCTCCGCGCGCGCTATAACGGCTATAACCTGAAAGGGATTTCATTCTTCCGTGGCGAATATTTCATGGATTAAGATTATCAACGGCAGAACGGTTGCCGGTGTGAATTAGACTGGGTCCAACCTGGTTTTGCCAAGTTCGAAGGTCGCCTCACTTTTTATTTTTTCGTCCTCTCTTTCTTTATTTTTCTCATCGCTCACATTTTTTTCACGAGAGTCTACGTCTTCATTTTTCTTTTGAATTGCAGACAATTCGAAGGCCAGATTTATTAATCCGCATGCAAATGTAACCGTCGAGCCGTGAAGACTTAAAACTCAAGGAATTTCATTTGCAAAATAGTCCTCGCCCACCGTTCCGCTCTGAGCTGTCGGCTGAGATGCTCCAACGATTCTTTTGATAGACGAGCTCCCGAGGTCCCGATCTATGCGCATCGCCGTAATCGAATCTACAAATCAGCACACTGGTTTGCCATTTTTTTCCGGTCTGTCTGTTTCTGCTTCTTCATATCCTGTTTGAGGAATCATATCTAGGGTTACAAGAAGTTTGAGACCAGTTGTCCGGAACCGATCTTGTTGAAAGTCGTCGATTATTTGCTGATCTCGAGACAAAGTGCCTGGAAGCTGGATAGTGGATTCAGATTAGTATAGACTTTTATCAACTCTGGCCTGATCAATCGCCTCTGGCTTTTTGAACCCTTTCAATTTCCTACCATTTTTTTCTTTTAACTCCAGTCCGCTTTATTTTTAATCCCCTGAATCATAAACCTTTCTAATAGCTTCCTATCCTGAGTTTTTCATCACTGCTAATCAGAGCCTCGTAAATTTTCTAGCTCCCCTTTCTCTTGCACAATTCTCAGTCCAGTCCATAAAGACTTCATTCGGAAGTCAGCCATCAACCACAAAATAGAATCTTGCATCCTGGAAATTAGCTCTGAGAGGATCGTTTCAGAGAAGTGAATGCAATATCGGAAAATACTGAAAAAGATACGATAAAAGAGGCTGAATGACTGGATTTAATGGGAATGAAGAAGGGATGCAAGAATTGCAAGAAAGGATGCAAGAATTACAAGAAAAGATGCGTAGATCTTGAAAGAAGCAATCTGATAGGGAATTAAAGTTACAGGGTTTATATCGCAGACAAATAGTGTATATGTATATTCTCTTGAGTGTATTTTTATTTTATTTTACCGTTTCCTGGGCGTAGGAACCGTAAATCATACCTTGGATTATGTCGGACCGATGTCGTTCCCAGTATGCTAATGAACCGACCTTCTCTCTTATGATTCGTGCCCCTTGCTCCAACGATATTTCGTTTCGCGATCCTCATATCATATCGGAGTAGTCCGTTACTAGTATACCGATTACACGCGCTGAAGGATAATCGATTTGTCGATTTTACTCGAAACGTCTCCGCACCGAATGATTAAGATATCGCCGACATTCGAACCTTATGGCTGTCATCGAAACAGCTTGAGGTATTAGGGATTATCATAATAGGGGAGTTCTGTTTTGATGATTAAAGAGCTTCTTGATATTATTGAGTCGGAAGGATTATTTCAAATGTAAAGCTACCCAGTGAAGGAATCGATTTCGAACTTCAATTCTAATTTTTAAAAACAAGTTCAATTTAAAATTATTTCTGGATCAAAATTATGATTTTATTGCTCGGTGATATCTGAGATTTGTTATGTAATGAAAATATTGTTTATGTTTCTGACACCAAAGGGGAAAATATCGAGGCAAATAATAATTGTAACTTTAGAAGGTAACTATAGCGTCAATAAATTTAATACTAATAAAATAGGGTATGATATTTTGAAAAACTTTAACTTTTGTGGAAACTAAGTAAATTTTCAAAAAAATAAATTGAATTTGAAGTCATGCAATTTATAAAGCATTTAATTTTAAATTGATCTGCCTTTTATTTTAACTCTAATATACAACACTTTTAAACGATTTCTGCTTAAAATTATTAAATGAAGGCTTGCTATTAAAAATTGTTGAATAATTTAATATTAGTCAATTAAAAATGCTATACAAATTTAAAGTTACTAAATTTGAAAAGCTTTACATGTTTTAAATATTTACTATGTTTCATACATTTATTACGTTAAAAAAATTGCAAAAGGAAAAATCTAAATAAAATTTATATTCAAATGAGTTGAGGGTAAATTTTTTTTTTTTATTTGGATATATCATTCTAGACTTCTAGAGTGAAAATAAAGAGACACGTACTTCACAGTTTGACTACGACATTTTTTCAATCATTTGAAGATTACCTGCTAATTCTCAAATAATGACAAATACTTTACTCAAAATTCAATATTTTCCGAACATGTGCAGGTATTCAGGATTTTTTCATTCAGCCTGAAAATTTTTATTTTTTCATTTGATCCCAAAAAATGACAAAATGGCGGCTGTTTTCATAAAATTTTTGAAAGTATTTCTCAAAAATCCCACTTCTGAACATTTTTACTTTTTTTATTTATTGATGGTAATAGTTACTAAACATGTATTGAGTTTCGTTTTTGGTAAACCACTGCTTCATATTGAAAACATTACTTTTTTTTTAAATCGAATTTTCGCATCTCGAATAAAACGAAAGGTAGAAAAAAATGTTAACATAAAAGTTTACAAATCTAGAAAAGTTCTACAAAAAATCCTGTTGCTGTTTCGTAATAGCTTGCATCGTATACGAAACAAAAAATAGACTACATTAAAAAAAAGCCCGGCCTCAAAGAATGTTTAGCCCGCATAAACCTGATAAGTTGTATATTTCATGTCAGCAGAAACTTTAAAACAATTTTTGGGGAAAATGCCGTTTTTCTGAAAACCTTGCTTTCATTTTTGCAAAATTCGATGAAAATTTTATTTTTTTATTTTCTGGAAAGCCAAAACATCTTTTGCTTTCTTTACAAAAATTTTGGGTTTCCTGAAAATCTACTTTTCATGTTTTCAAAATTTGGTGAGAAGAATCAAGAAGAAGATTTTCTGGAAAGAAGAATACCTTTTTTATTCTTTCCTATATTTGTTTTGGATTTTATGCTTATATAAGAAAGGAATCCTCTCAGTTTTATGGGGGCTTTAAACATTTTGACAATTTCTTGCAAGCGATACAAGGTATCAAAAAAGATCAGGAAGTATTTTTTGTAGAAGTTTTCTGGATGTGTATACTTTTATTTGAACGTTTTTTATACCTTTCGTTGTTTTTGGGAAAAATACAAAAATTCGATTTTTCAAAAATAATCGTTTTAAATATGAAGCAGCGGTTTACCAAGAACGAAACTCATAAAATAGATAGTGCATATTACCATTTATCTCTAAAAAAAAAGAAAAAAAGATTAAGTGAGTTTTTTTTTTGAGAATATCCACTTTCTAGAATGTTAGAAAAACAGCCGCCGTGTTGTCATTTTTTTAATTTAGTTTTTTTAGAATCAATTGAAAGAGCAAGAATTTCCACGTTATAAAAAAAAAGAAAATCCTAAATACCTACGCCTTATTTCAAATGGAATCGGTCTATTAATAATTATTTTTGGCATTTTTCCAAAGTTTTCTGCGATTATTGTGTGATTTGCGATTTGAACAAATTTGACAAAAATATCTCAAAATTCTGACGTGTAACAAAAAATTTCGCATTCAACCCGAAAACTACTGTGAAAATGACACATCCAATTTCACGCATACATAGGGCACATTGACCAGTGTTATTTAATAATAATATTTAAAAAGTTCAAAACCCTCATTACAGTAATTGAGTATTTCTGACTTCTTGTTCTGCAAATCGGCTCTGATTTTTTCACGAAGATTTCGCCGGAGGTGTTGAGCGTCTTTAGCCATCAGCTGTCTTGAACTTGAAATTGCATCTGGCAAATGTACGTATAACTGGAAGCGAAATATATCGCCATTTGTAAAAACAAGTTAGTATCGGTTTTTAAATAGACGCTCCCTTTTTCCGAAAGGTTTTGCTTCTCTAGTCTCTACTAGTTATTTGCTGGATCAGCAATTATGAGCATCGACCAATCCGCTAAAATCCTAGAAAACGCATAGCCCAACATTTAAGTAATCGCCTTAAGGAAGCACGAAGGACTCATCTCGTGGAAGATATTTAGCTCCCTTTTTTACCACAAAAACTCACCCTTCCCCTTCAAATTGCCATCTTTTAATATTGCTTTCCGAGACGATTCTTATTAGAGTGGCAATTCACGCTTCAAATTCAAACGTTTAATTTATGTAATTGTGAGCAAGGACAAGGTTTAAAACAGAGGTTGTAAAATATATAGAAATATTTGCGGTTAAAGTGGATTGGTTTGAAATTGGGCTCGTTTTCAAGTTTTTTTGGTTCTTTCGTAAAAAGTATTCCGCGAAAGGATAACCTTTGTAGTGGCCTAGTATTTACTGAAGGAGTTCTTGAATTCTAGTTCATTTTTTATCTGAATTTCATTTATACTTAAGTAACTCTAGAATTAGGAAAGAATTAATTCATCGATTTATTAATTATTATTTGTTTTATTTTATTTTTGAGATTAGCGAATGCAGAAAAAGTAACCAAGTTTTTTTACATTTCAGATCGGTGATAAAAAGGGTTATTTTAATTAATTGGCACTTAAGGGGACATTTATTAGCAGAAATAAAAAGCTAGAAGTTTGCTTAGCATATAAAAGAGTGGCACTGAAACTTTTTTTCTCGAGAGCTAACCGACTGACAAATCGAATGTTGATTTTTTCTTTTACTCTCTATGGCAAACACCTCGGTCGTTTCGTTTCGGAAGATCGAATTTCTCAATATTCTTATTACCATTGGTGCTGCAAATGAGATTTCTAGACGTAATTTCAGAATTCTCTGCATATACCCAAAGTCTGAAATTATTTCAATAACTCACTTTAATCATTGTTATTAATCACTTCACAAAATTTCGCATCAGAAGAGCTTCAACAAAAGTGAAATATTGTTATTTAAAAGAGAAAACATTATTAAAAAGTGAAACTTAATTCTATCAAGATTGAATTTTATAATCCAATTATTTATGTAACTTGAATGAATAAATATTTATTGAATATAATAACATATTCAAAGCTTTAACTCAGATTCTCAAAGAAAAGAGAAGCATTGAGAGAAGGAATGAAAATTATTTTTACATTCTCACCACCTTGAAGGAGGTATTGCAAGATTTTTCTTTATTTTATGTTCCTCGACCAGTTGTTGGATAGACAGTGATAGCTTCGGGATCTTTAAAAGATAGAAATCGAAAAACGAAACATTGTACAGGGATCGTTAACGATCTAGCAAATTGTCTTTGAAGTCCTCGCGAAATTTTTCCTTATCATTTATCTACGTATTAATTCTTTGATTACTCTACTGGGTCGTAAAAGCCAGCTCAGTAAACCTTAACGACTTGGTACATGTAATTTCACGTTACTACTCATATTCCAACGAAGAAACAATTATTATTATTCCTATATTTATTTCACTTGTTATTACGAATTCAAAATGTTGTTCTTGGAATTACAGTTTTTTGAATGTAGGTACATACGAGGTTACATATATAATCGAATGGTAAATATTTCAAAGGGTATATTATATTCAACGGAATGCAATTGAAAACGCTTTTATACATTTGAAACATTAAAAATTGCAATTTTTCAAATTTTAGGTTTTAAAATTGATTCATTTAAATTTGGACGAACAATCTAAAATGACGACATGCGTTAAAATAAAACAATTTGGAAATGAAAATTAAAAAAAGAAATGAAAATTATCGATTTTATGTTAGAAGTAAAGCCTCTGAAAAAAGAATTCTGAGTATGAATTAATATAACTAAATTAGTAGAATCTAGTTAGAAAATCCAATTGTTTATCGTTGGAAGTTAATTTTTTTTCATTAAAAAATCAACTGTTAAATTTTTCATTGAGAATTCATTGTTTTTGCTTGAAAATTCGACTACTTGTTTGAAAATTCGACTACTTTGTTGAAATTTCAACTTTTTTGTTGAAAATTCATTTTATTGGTTGAAGATTAAACTGTTTTGTTGAATAGTTTTTTTTTGCAAATTAATTTTTTTAACTGAAAATTTAACTATTCCATTATTGGTAGAAAATTGGCCGTTTTAGATGAAAATTTAACAATTTTGTTGAAAATGTATGTATTTTGTTGTAAATTTGTCTTCATTGGTAAAAAATTAATCTTCTTAATTGAAAATTTCACTACTTGGTTGAAGGTGAACTGCTTTGTTACCAATTCATTTTACTACTTGATGATCCATCTCTTTGGTTGAAAATTTAACGTTTATGTTGAAAATTCGTTTCTTTTTCGGTTGGAAATCCAATTGCTTAGTAGGAAATTTGTCTTTTTGATTTCAAAATTCAACTGGTTTGTTGAAAAATCATTTTTTTTGCTTGCAAATTCTATTATTTTCATAGAAAATTCAACTATTCGTTTGAGAATTAACTTTTGGATTGAAAATTAGCTTTTCGGTGGAAAATTCTAATTTTTGTGTTGTAAATGTAATTGTCTTCAAGATTCTAGAGAATTCATCTCTCTTGAGTGAAAAATCTTTCCTGGTTGAAAATTCAACTTTTTGATAGAAATTCGTCTTTCTGGTTTAAAAATTCGTCTCTTTTTGTAGAAATTTTACCTTTTTCTGGTTAAAAATCTCATTTGGTTGAGGATTCAACTATTTTGTTAAAATTTCGTCTCTTTTGATTGAATCCGACTATTTTTCAGTTAAAATAAAAATTTTTCTTGGTTGAAATATCAACTATATCATATTTCTCGTTAGGAAATCATCCTTTTGGTTAAATTTGACTGTTTTTATTAAAAATTACAATCTTTTTTTCTTGTTGGAAAAGCAACTTTTGCATTTTTCGCTGTGAATTCTTCTTTTATTGAATATTTAACTGCTTGGTTGAACCTTGAATTTCTTTTTTAAAAATTCATTTTATTTCAAAATTTAGCATTTTAGTTGAAATTCAACTATTTTTTTTTTAATTCAACTATTTTGTTGACAATTCATCCCTTTTCCTTTAAAGTTTAGCTATTTGCTTTCAAATGCAACTTTTTGGTTGATAATTAATTTCTTATATTTGTTGAAAGTTCAACATTCTTTAAAAAATGCGTCTTTTTGGCTTGAAAGTTCGACTGTTTGGTAAAAAACGAGGTTAAAAAAGCAACTGTTTAAGGTCGAAGTTACATTTTTTGTTGATAGATAATTCGACCATTTGATTGAAAAATTTTCTTTGAAGATTGAAAATTCAATCGTCTTTTTTACTTTAACTATTTTGTGGAGAGTGCAATATATTTCGATTTGAAATTTTTAGCGTTTCATATTGAATTCAGTAGGGTACTTGTACATTAATTTGATTTAAAAGAATTTATTCCCATATTTTCGTGAAAAATTACCCTATTTCCCTTGTTTTGAGAGCAATTTATGCTGTGAAGTATGTTAAAATAGTATGTTTGTTTTTAATTTAAAACATTCAAAATTATATAATTTATTATTGAAAAACTCAATGATTGTGAAGTTGCGAAAATCCTGAAAATTCTAATATTTGAAAATAGAAACGGTGTAAATTTAATATTTTTAAATTCAAATCGTTCAAAAATCCTTTGTATAAATTTTTTCAAGTTATTTATTATCTCCTTTTTTTTAATTTTACAGAATTTGATTAACTTTTTCAACTCATTTGCTCCAGTTGCTTATTCTAGACGCTAGAAAGTCTGAATTCAAATTAGTTAATCAAAAAGTGGCAAATTAGATTTAGAGAGGCCTCTTTAGTAGAATATTTTGAAGTAGCCAAACGCTTTTATCTGATAACAAGTTCTAGGTTTCAGGACTAATATGTCCGACCATGGACCAGGTGGTAAAAATGAAATGATGGAGAGAAAGAGAGAAGGAATTACACAAGAGTTTAAAGAAAGAAAAGGAAAAAGAATTTAAGAATAAGAAAACTAGAGACAGAAAATAAAGGAGAGGAAATCTTGCAGAAGAAGGATGATAGGAAAGAATAAGAGAAGGAGAGAGGGTATAAAAAAGAGGGAGAAAGAGAGATGGGGTTAGTGAGAGGTTGTCATGGCGAGAGGTGAGAAGGGAACGAGAAAAAGAGAGACAGATAGTCTGCCTTGAAACACCTGGCTACCGTTCTCCTAGTGGCGCCTCACCCTGCAAGTCCTCATGAGAGAAATTCCTTCTTCTTTCTCCAGCACGAGGTCCATGGGAACCGTTTTCTGGTTCCAGGGACAAAGGAAGCTTCCCCAAGTGAAGGTTTTCTTTTTCAAGGATCGCATTGATCCAAAAACCGCTCTGGAAAGCTTAAAATTTTGATGGCAAAGAGTTTTGTGTACTCGAGAAGCCTGGGGAGACTTACTAATTTTGTTACTTAAATATTCCCCTGCTAAAGTCCTTGAAAGTTTTTCGAGATCTTAAAACGTTATTAAAAAATGTAGGGGAATTTAGTAAAGGTTGGGACGGGTTTTGTTTTTGGCCCATAACTTTTTTCCATGATAATATGTTTGGGCTATCATTACACCGTTTTGAAGTTCTATTAAATAGCTTACTTTTTGTGATCAAAACATATATAATTACGATGCAAAAAAATGCACAGCCAAGTTTTTGTATGTCTTCCAATCTGCCAAAAAAATGTTTGTAGTTTAGGTTCGGACACCTCGTAAAATGTGAAAAATAAGTGTAAAAAATAATTTTAAAACGCCACAGTGAACCTTTTAGTGAATATTTATTTATTCAATTGGGGATTTTACATACAAATGAGCAATTACAAATCACAGCTTTATCCATTTTGCCAAACCCTGAAATGTGGAGTGTGAAAAGTACATAGTCCGATTATTTTGATTATTAACCCTCAAACGGCACACTAGTGCGAATTCGCATAGGAAATTTTTTCATTTTGCTGGAATTTCCGTAGGCACAGCTGCAGCGGCTTACCCCCTCAATATTAAATATATATGTTAAATATGCGTAATATATGCTAGATGTTTATTGTATGTTCAATATGTTAAATATTTAATATTAACATTGCAAAAAAAGCAATTCATTATAGTGTGTCATTTACTTATGCTGGATTGAAGTGTTTGAGGTTTAACACTCAAAAGTTACTCCACAGATGATTTTCAGTGAAAAAGATATCGTAAAGGTGTCAAAAAATGTGTCCCAAGCTATACGGTACACGTGTTCCAACCTATACACTTAACGGCAATTTTTCATTTTTAGGAAAAAAAATGATCTGCACTATATGTAAAATCCTCTTCAGATATAACAATTCATTTAATTCATAACACATTGAACTCATTTACCGTGCAATTTCGATGACAAATATTCAGTTAATGGGGGTTGAATAATGTCAGCGCGGTAATTTTTGTACTATTGATACTAATATGTGACAGTAATAAAAGGCGACACCAGTGCAAAGAAATTAAGTAAACGCGCTGTCCGAACCTATACATTGTCCCAACCTGTACGTCCTGTACGATATTCCCCTAGTATTTATTCTTTAAATTGCGCAAATATTGCAAATACTTGTTCAATTTTGAAACTTAAATAATGTAGACAAATTTCGAATTAAATTGGAAGTCAAACTTGAGTAAAAACTGCAAATTTTTAATTATTCAGTTTTGAAGGAATGATAGCAATTTTTAGGTCGGTTAATTTTGAATTGTTCGATTCCATAATGGTACAAATTTCAAAATGTACAGATCTAAATTCTTATTTTAGGGCTTTCAGTTTTCGTCACTTTTTTGTATATGCGCTTACTGATATTTATAATTCCAAATTGATATGCGTTCAAAATAGTTACTATATTTTAGTTCAAAATAGTTACAAAATAGTTACTATACTAAATGTTCGCTGACCATAAACCTTATAAAAACAGTACAATTGAAATATTTTGTTTATCTTAAAATACTTAAGCTTTAGTATTCCACTTGAAACCTTTAGAAATTCCGTAATATCCAGTATAATATTTTGAAACCCATTGAAAAAAATTTTTTAATCGTTAAAATCTCTGAATCCCTTGAAGTCTTTTAAAATTAGTGGAAATTTACAAAAATCTTCCGAAACCCCTCGAAATCTTCAACAATAACTTGAAATCTTTTGAAATCATTTGAAATACTTGGCCATTCCTTAAAATCTTTTTAAATAATTTGGGATATCTAGAAATCTGTTTAAATTCCTTAAAATTATTGGAAACTATTTTGAATCCCATTAAAAACTTTGACAAAATCGTTCAAATCTGTCTGAATTCCTTGAAGTCTTCTGAAACTAGTTGAAATCCATAAAAAACCCCCGGGAAACCTCTCGAAATATTTGTGCAATTACTTTAAATCCTTTTAAATACCTTGAAATATTTTTAAATACTTCGACAATCCCTAAAATCTTTTAAAACACTCTGGGTCTCTAGAAATCTGTTCAAATCTTTTGAAACCACTTGAAACCTTTAAAAATTGACATTAAATCTCAAAAGATTCTTTAAAATCCCCTAAAATATTTTTTAATCACTTGAAATCCATATAAAATCTGTGAAATCCTTTGAAATTTTTTAAAGGTACTTCCGATCCTTTTGGAAGTGCTATAAAATCTCTTGAAATATTTTAAAATATTTCAAAAATCCCTCAAATCTTTTAAAATACTTAACAATTTCTAAAAATTATTTGAAATGTTTTCAAATCTCTTGAAATTCCATAAAATTCTTTGTAATCTCTTAAACTGGTCTAAAATCCTTTAAAATACCTTTTATTTTTGTTGTAATCGATTGAAATATGTTGAAATCACTTGCAATATTTTAAAATACTTCGGAAACGTTAAAATTAAACAAAAATTGAACGCAAAGATATATTCTGAAATGTTGTGAATATTTTACAAACCTTTGAAATAATAATATATATATAGTGAACTCTCTAAATTGGACTCATCAATCCCTTTGGTACTAAAGGATTAACGGCAATGAATACTTTTTTTCTTGAATGAAATTGAGTTCTATTCTCTTATCAAAGTCTGGGGACAGTTTCGATTTTCGAGAAATTTCATTACACAACTTTTTTTAGATGGAATTTCTCCAAGTTTTCATAAATTTATTCCTCTGTCCAAAATTGTCAGTCTAAATGCGTGTGGTGTATCAATTGAAATGCAAAATTTTTTGCAACGAAATCAGCACAAATCGTTTAATCGGTATCAATCGAAGATGACTGGCTCTCTTTCTAAACGTGTGTGGTATATCAATTGAAATGTAAAATTTTTTTATAACGGAATCAGCACAAATCGTTGAATCGGTATCGAAGGGAACTTTTTTTCTAACCGTGAGTGGTGTATAAATTGTAATGCAACCTTTTTTATAACGAAATCAGCACAAATCGTTTAATCGGTATCAATCGAAGGGTACTTTCTTTGATGGATTGGAAAAGACTTAACTCGATTCTGAGAAAGGCAAGGTGCCGAGTCGTGTACCGAGAGATTAATTGACGGATGTGACGTCATGGATCGGTACCTGCGTTTCCTGTGGCCGAGACTCGTCCCAACGTGCATTCATGTATTCCGAACAGGTCTCGTTCAACGACGACTGGATTGTGCAGAATGCGATACGATTAAAAGACAATTCAGAATTGCGTCTGCATTTTTAAAATCTTTCGACCATTATTCGTAATTAAAAAAAAAACTAAATGCAATATTACACTATTTGTAATATCTCGTCGATATCAAAATTGTCAAAGTAGTTCTCGCAAGTATTTCTCTCTGTAAAACGGGGCTTAGTGGGTCATGTGTGGTAACGCGGAACACCCATTTTTTGTCCAGAAAAGCAATATTAGATCATAAAATCGAAAATTCCGGTTGTCCCACTTGACCCCAGACTGGTTTGCTTAGCCCCGTTTTATGCTATATTGGATTTTATTTGGTTTATTTATTATTATTTTAGGGATTGTTTTGACAGGGTATTAAAAACTTCACTGCTCTAATATTTGTATCACAGTAATTGCACGTACCAAATAATTGATTTTGATTTATTTACATACATTTATAATAAAAAATATAATTTGTCTTGAGATTTAATTTGCAATTCATGCAGGACAAGTTGAGCATGGTTTAGAATAGAATTACAAGATATTATTACGTGTTTAGTAGCTGTCACTACCAGAATTGTATCACGGTTATGCGACTTCGTAAGGTGATAAGTAGAATGCGAACACGCAAGGTTTGCAGTTCGCACCATTGCATCGCAGGAAAAGGAAAGTAATAATCTCAGTTATTTGATCGAGGCACGATCCCATAGGCACACGCTAATTGCCAGACTATATGGGAATATATTTATCCTTTTATGTTTCTGCGAATATTTGCAGGTTCAAGGTTTTTGAAGCGGAAATGAAAAAGACGGGATCATTATACGGTACCTCTGTATTGTTGAATAATAATTACGTCTTTTGAATTTTAAAGCGTGACAATTTTAAGAGATGTAAATTTGAAAACAGATTTTTTTGGCCCCATATCAAAGATAGAATTTTTTTGATGCAAACAAACATTTTGCTGATGATCCATATCCAATATAGAAGCCTTTAAGCTTAAAAGAATATGATTCTGAAAAATTATAACAAATACTTACAAAAAATTACAACAAATCAAAAAATAGAAAGAGGAAATACACTCGACTTATTAGCGATGGAATCTCTCCACTAGATAATCACAATATTCATATCTTCTTAATTAATCCAACCGAACCAGCCGTTGCTCTCGAAAGTACGTTATAATTAATTAAACAAATTAATCATGGACAGGAAGCCGACATCCTTGAAAGGTTTCAAACCCGACCTTCCTTCCTCATCTAAAGAGGGTTTCATGTCCCTTGTCTCAACTCTCAAGTCATGTTAACCCTTCAAGGGTCTGTCTTTATTTCTGATTGAAGCACGTGGCATAAAACGCCTATGCATAGCATCAGGTAAGCGTGACGTTGAAACGCCTGGCCTGTACTCGTTGAGCATGACGACTGTTGGTAATTATTTGGATTCATTACGCGCAGGAAGGCAACTTCCCTTCATCATTTTCGCAGTGTAGATACTTCGAACAAGATAGAATATTATTCGAATGGGCCCAACGGAGGATGAATCCAAACAAGATTTCGAGCCTATCTTTTTATGCTTTTCAAATGGGGGCGGGGGGGGGGGAGTAAAAAGCAAAGTGGGATAAAACTAAAACCTTTGAAGATCGTAATATAAGAAAGAAATGAAGAAAAGATGAATGGCACTGAGAGAAAAGGAAAGGAGTAATGTTTCGTTACATTCTGCTGGGGTTATTCACTCACAAGGCTGAATGCATATCGGATCCTGAGATCTTAGGTTTTCGTGGGATGTCTCGAGTTTCGTCTTGTTTGAGGACTGTAATAAAATTCGATCAGGGAATTCGATTGCGATGTTCTTTTCGACTAAATTTTTCAGTGTAAGGCCATTTTTTAACTACGACGACATTTATTGAATCTTTTTTTTTTTTACTCTGTTTTATAATCATTTTTTGTTTGTTGTGAATGTAATGTTGTCAAGTCAAGGATGTCATTTTATTACATAAATGAAAGGAATGTTATTGGGTTATATAAAAACATTAATTTCATTTTAAAACTTTATCTAAGAAAGACTGGTAGTGACACAACAGTATTTTAATATTGGAAAATACAAAAATGTAATTAATTTAATCGAAGTTTGATTAATTATTTATTTTTGTTCGGAATCAGTCAGTAATGCAACCCTCAATGTTCTAATTTTAGTAAAAAAATTTTGATAATGATTAATCATATCGAAATTGAAAGCAAAATTATATCAAACTAATAATTAATGTAAACATTAATTTTTTGTTTCAGGATTCCCATGGTCTCAAAGAGGCAAATACTGCACCAGTCACTGACGTATCCCAAGACGTTACCGCTATAAGTGGAATCCAAAATAATACTCACACGACGATTATTTTCTCTAGAAAGTGGCAAACTTGTGATCCTGATGATAAGCAATTGACGGTAAGCCATTATACTAATCACCAGTTCAAGTATAGTGCCTACATAAATAATTTGATTAAATATTACCAAAAACCCAGAAAAAATAAATTTGTCTGAAAAAAAACTGAACGATTTCTAAGAAAGACCGATACAAAATTGTAACTTTAACTATTCAAATTTCAAGAATTCACGTAAAAATGAATTAAGAGATAAAATCGTAACAATTTAAGGGTCGCTGCAAACAAGTCGTAAAATGTTGTTTATAACCTTTTTTCATAAAGGAATTTGAACTTCAAAAAAATGACTTATTAATTTTCTTTCTTCATTATTTCATAACCAAAATGGAACGAAAATAACTATTTCAGGGATCATTCAGATTGGTAGTATAGATAAATTTTAGAATGAAAATGATGTATATCTGAGTATTGTGTTAATACAAGTGAACTCGAAATAAATTTATTTTGTAAAGAATGTACTGAACTATTTTCAAAATAATATCTTTTAGTTAATTTTAACACCAACGTATTTTTAAGAAATTATACAATAAATTATCTTCATTCAAAGCGTTTAGGTTAAAAATTGGAAACTCGAAATTTCATCATTTTTTATTTAAAGCTGAACACTTTGACTTTAAATAAATATAAAGGCACCTTTAAAAGCTCACTTTCAAAAGACGATTATTGATAATTTTCAATAAATAGTTCTTTCTCTGATCAATTTTGTGTTGACAGTTTGAACGAGAGGAACATAACATATGGAAAAAGTAACCGAGTGTAATCGAGTGGAACATCGAACTTCTAAATTATTAAAAAAATATTTAAAGTGTACGTGAAAATCTTAAAGCAGTAGTAAAAGCATTTTTTTGCACGCTCTGTTTGGTAGTGTATCCACATTTTCAATTTTCTGTTCATTTTATTATTATTGTAAATTACTATTATTATAAATTTCTTAATTTTTGTGTGCGAATTTATATTTGAGGATATGTTACCGAGTGGAAGTTTGAGCTTTATTTTAATCTGCCATTTTTAAACAAACGCCACTGCAATTTTCATAGTTTGCTAAAAACTTTTTCGATGTAAGGACTCTATCCTAGTATTATTCGAAGAAATCTATTAAATTATGGAAATGGGTAAAACGGCCGGGACTTAATTTTTACAACTTTTTTCCAACGGCCCTTACACAATTTAAATTGAAATGCGTCTTATTTCAATTTATGAAAAAGTATTTCTAAAATAATTGCAAAGTGAGTGCAGAAACTTAAGAAAAACGTTATCCCTTAAAAAACCTATAAAAAATGAATGAAGAAGGCACGCAATTCATCATAATTTAAACACTTATTTTTAAATTATATCAGGAGAACGTTTTTCTCATGCCATGGAAGCTGATATATATTGAATTTTTTATTTTTGTAAAGTAGCGCAAAAAGCCGGTGTTCAGTGAATAAGTTCCCCGCAGGTGATGCACTTGGACTAACTCGTCGGCCCAAATAATACAGTTTATTTTTATGACTAACCCCATTATTTACATTTATGTGAGACGAGTAATAGACCTTATGGCGCCAATTTGTATACAGAAGACTGTACTTTATGCCTTAAAGGCCCAATGTCACGCGTAGAGTACCGAAGAAAACGAAACCAAATTAGAATATTCGCGAGAAGACTTGCTCTGTCTCAGTGATTTATATTTTATGCGAGATTCCGAAATTCTCGGGGCCCACCAAGCCCTAAGAAGCCTACGACCCATCGGGGGCCAAGATTCCCGCGGCGGCATTTAGGCATTTAGCATGCTGTACGCACCCTTTGAGACAGCGGGATGCCACTAGTCGAAAAGCACGATGCCAAAGGAACCGTGGGCCCATTAAAATACTTCTAATCGTGAATCGAGCACTCCGTTTATCCCCCCACTGTTTTTCTTTATATGGGACCTTTGTTCCCCGATTCTAACTCTATTGGGTCGTTCAATGGTTGACTGCTTCTGTAATTTCAGGGAGACACGATTAGGGTACTGTGGGCATTGCATTCTACCGATCCCGAACTGAACTCGGCAGCCTTTCATGGAGAAAAACGAGGAGGCAGGGCCTTACGACTTAGGGCCCCTGCTCCACATCCCCCACCGCCTCCGATAACAGCGGATGTACAACATTGGGATGTTAAACTTAATCAGGTTGGTGGAAAATTAGTGTTTATACTTGGAAATAAGACATCAGATTTAGGACTTATTAGTAATAAAGTTGGGACCTTATTTTTCCGTTTCACGAGATGAATGTTTTGGACTTATCGATGAGAACTGAAAAGCTAGATTTTGTTTCTATAAGGATTTTCACATTACAACATTCTGAAATTTTGGGCATTACTAGTATAGTATCGAATTGTTTCGCAATAAAAATTCTTTAAGTATTTTTCGATGAAACTGCACAAAATTAGTGGAAAAATCGTTTTGAACATTGAAGAATGCTGTATAAATTTCAGGACCTAGTAGACAATTGGCAGAAAATCAGTATTTTTGAAGACTAAACTATAAAAGAGTAAAAATAAGCCTTTCATACTTTTTTAGGACTTATAAGATTAAACGGAACTACTATATTAACATTGTTCTTTGCACTTATAATTTTAAAAATTGGGTAGAATAAGTTTTGGCTTTTAGATTATAAAAATGGGGCCTTATAACTTCTAAATTATTTTTCTCACCAAATTTATTTTTGCGACTTGTCATATGAAAGTAAGAACATCCGTTTACTTTATTTTGAAAATTACTGTTTATTATAAGTCCCAAAATTGTAATCACAATATCAAAGTTTAATAAAAAAAGAAACAGACAGAAAAATGATTATAACAATTTGAAAACAGGACTGAGTACAAAAAGAAAATCATTTTTGTGAAAGAATATAAGTTCGCCTTTAACAAAAAATTGTAATACTTTATTTCTTCTTTCAGTTTGCCGTTTCTAATAGCACAGACACAGAATATTGGTGCAAAATTTTCAAGGCACCAATGGCTGATAAACATCACATGATCGGAGTGAGTATATCATCCCTTAAACGATTGTTTCCATTACTATTGAAATTTGAATTTTAAATTATTATAAGAATCAGATATTGATTTAAATGTGAACCACGAATTAAAATTATTCGCACTACGCGACCGGACGTCGCGTCGCGCCAAGTAACTCGTCACTGGAATAAAAAAGGACTCGGCTCTTTCTCGCGAAATGATGTCACCACTAGCTCGAAACATCTACGGACTGTCAATAAGATCCTCGAATAAAAAAGGAACAACCCGTTCGCTCTTCAGCTTTGTCCTCTCGAAACGTTTAGAACGCTTAATATACCTGGGCTGGTGTGTTATCTTTTCATCGATGAGCGTTAGGAGATCTTTATGATCCATAAATTATGTCATACTTACTTGTAAATCACCGCTAACAGCAGAAATTTTTCACCACAACATAAACTTAAGACGAAAGCGATCTTCGGAATTAACAGCTGCCGAAATAAAGATCTAATCTGATAAAAACTAAACATGTTCTTTCCAATTTTTTCCCCATGACGAAATATGGAGAGATCTTCCCCGAATGTTACTCATGATAGTTGTAATTAAATTCAGAGAATTAAGGTTGATTACAAGTTGACCTTTTTATTGTTTCTATGGCTGAGATTTTATGGATAGAAGTTTTAAAGCTAAAATTCTCGACGATTCAATTTCTTTGTGATGAAACTATTTTGGGTTTAGTATTTTATGTTATAAATTACCATATTAGTTAGTAATTACTCTGCAGTTTGGACTACTTAAAGAAGTAATTGGGTCATTAAGTAAAGCCTGGGAGAGTGTAAATTTCAGGAACCACTTTTCGCACCAAGATCTCAATTCCCTCTCTTTTTCTCCTAATGAAGCTCAAACTGGTTCCCAAGAAGTTGTGAAAATTAATCAACTTTTTTATTCTATTTTTATTCATTTTTTTATTCTTTCAGTACACACCGCTTGTAGAGAAATCGAACGAGGGCCTCGTACACCACGTGATTCTGTACGAATGCGTTTCGACGTCACCGACTCTCGGAAAACATACCAAACTTGCTGGAGCACATTGCTATAGCCCGACGATGCCAAGAGAATGGGAATCCTGTCTGCAACCAGTCCTCGCCTGGGCTCGAGGAAGCAAGGGTGAGTCCAGAAGGAATTTTTTCGATAAGTCCGCATTTACTCTGCAACCAGATGCAGTTTCTTCATTCATCTTCAGCCAATAAAAATCGATGATTGAAGAGTTCATTTATTCTTCAGCAGGCAACAATTTGAAGGGTGGCACGACAGAAATGCCAAAGAGCAACATAAAAAGTTTCAGCCGAGATAAAAACGTTTTCAAAACTAAACTTTCTGATAAAAAAAAAAACCATACATTCATGAGTTTTTGCAGCTCTATAGATTTATAAAAAAAAGTTTAGAAAAATTTCATTCTTTCCGAGAAAATGCTTCTCAAAGTTTGCCTTTGAGCATAACAGCCTGAGTGCCACTGTAAATTGAAAAAAAATCTTTTACATTCAGCTCTAACTTATATTGAATATATAGTAATAAACAATAAAAAACATGTTATGGGATTTTTCAACAAGAACTGATAAAGATAATTACAATGTAAAATAAGTGAATTTATGGGTTATAAAAATTGTTCATAATATTGACAATAGTTGTTCTCTTTTAGTTATTTCTCGTGTTTAGTTACTCATTTTACATAATTTAATGACAAACTCAGTATAGATATAAATAATGCATTTAAATACTGAAAATTCAGTAGATGCCAGGTTTATCCATTATTTGTTTATAACAATCCGAGAAATGAAAAATTCAATCTATAACAGAAATTTCCATTATTACCGGGAAATCAGGAAAACCCGGGAATTTGGTTTAGGATCGAGAATTTTGTTCTTTTCACGTATGATGCGATCCAAGTTAATTGATTTCTGATTATATGTACGCATATAATTATATTATACACGCTATATACAGTACCGATCTCAAGTTTTTTTTAATGTTAATTATATGTGTTAAAGCTTTGGATAAAATTTCTGCTCCTAAGAATATGTAATACTTACTCGATTCCTACCTAACCGACATTTTTTTGCAACACCTCACGTCGATGTGAATTGAGATAAAAACTTGAAAATTTGGAAAATTAATCAAATGACACTAAGAAATGTTTGTATAGTTCTAAATTTCTGGAAATACACCAAAAAATGACAAAATTGATTCTTTTTTGAATTTCCAGAAATCTTAGGACCCCGTAACCCTTTCTTAGTGCCTTTTAAATAATTTCCCTAATTTTCAACTTGATACCTCAATGCCCAAGAAAATGTCGGTATAGTAGGGATCGGTATTACATCAGAATTCTATATAAAATTATCCAGTTTATCAATTTAAAACAAAAATATATAGTAAAAATAGTGCAAATCGTAATTTTTGCTCAAACTTTGAATGATATCTAATATAATAAACATTTTACACGTTGGAACAATGAAGTTGAAAAAATTCGAAGACATCTCATGTGTAGGAAAATATAAATAAAAATCCAATTATGTTTTATATCTATTTGATAGAAACCTCGTTCAATATATTTTACAACATTTATTTTAAATTTAAACTATTTTTGCAATATCTTCTCAAAAATTTACAAAATTACTTCATTCTGGCTTATTTCATCGAGAATACCGATAGATTTTTATCTATTTAAGAGAACAAAATATAACTCATATAATTAACATTCAAAGAACTTAAGAAATTATCGATAAATAGGCGGTGTCATACTCGTGATAAGTTGTAACGTGTAAATCAAATATTTCAAAAATTACAAAAAGAAATCTTTAAATTGGTCGGGGAAAAGGTGGGCCACTATCGACATCCTGAATTTAACGAGAGTAAATTGACTGATTTCAAGATAGTGAAAAGTGAATTTGGCCATTTTTAAATCTAAACATTTAAAATGGTAGAATTTCAAATTGTAAACTGTAAAATGTTGTAAATTTTAAACTGTTAATTGTAACTTTTAACTTAGAAATTGTACATTTTAAATGGTAGATTGTGATTACAAATGGTGACTTGTATATTGTGTATTGTAAACACATAAAGAAATTTGTGATAATATGTATTTATTTTTAAAATAGAAAATACTTTTGAAGTTATAATAAAAAGTCCAAGTTGGAACCTCTGAGTCTTTGAAAACTTTTAATGTTGTCATAAATTGTGAATAATTGTATGGGCATAACAATTTTTTTAAACTGAGAGATGAACTTTTGTTTAGATATGAAAATAATATCGGGTTTGATTTATGTTTTCGACACACCATTCAGTGAGTAAATTAAAGCTTTCGTAAGTTAAGGTTCTAATTTTTTCCATCTTTTTCTGAAAGAAAAGTTTTTTTTTGTTACTGTAGAAAAAAATCTATATCACTACTGCATTTTTAAACAATTAAAAATTGTGGAAATTGAGAAAATATTAGATAGAGACTATTTTTTAACATAAATTAAAAATAATTTAAAGAGTTAGAAAATAAATATTGTAAGTTTCGAACTGTTTTTTATTTATAATACTGAAATAAAGTAATTGGTATTTTTTTATCATTGTTTAGGTGAATGGTTTCCTGAACACGTCGGAATTCCAGTAGGAGAACATAAAGAGGGAACATATTATATGTTGGAAGTTCATTACAATAATCCACTTCGCAGAACAATCATCGACAGTAGTGGAGTGAGAATTCACTACACGTCTAATTTTCGGAAAAATGAAGCTGGAATCCTCGTAGCTGGTGTTGCAGTGACTCCTCTTCATGTCGTTCCCCCAAAACAGGAAACCTATGCAACTGCTGGATATTGCACTCCCGATTGCACAAATATGGTACGAAACATAAACCAAAACATTTTCCAAATATTAAAAAATGTTTAATTTTATTTTTAATTTAGAAAAGTTTGATTGAATTTCTCTAGTTACCATTAGTCTCTTTTTTTAGAGTTATTATCATTATTCTTTAATATAAAACTGACTGAAAAATCAGTTTTTAAAATTGGCTAAATTGCCCAAAAATTAAAATGCTTAATTAACAAACTGGTCAATTTAAAATTAGATTTCGAGATAGTAATAACTATTCATATAAGGTTTCTTCTCCAATTAGAGCTGAGATACAATTTTTTTGTAAACTTCATTATTTCCCACGATAATCGGAAACGCGTAACCACAAGAAAGATCATTGTCAGCAGATTTTAATCTTCAGAGATGAAATCTTAAGTCATAAAAGTTATCTCGTTATGAATTCTAGGAGGGTACCTTATAAGATGACTGACTCACTTGCAACCATGACTAGAGTTTTAATCAGTGTTGTGCATTTTGCATTAAAATGAAGATTTGCTCAAACATGTTTGATTGCTATCACTTTATAATATTTATATTTAGTTTTCTGCAAATAAATGGAGAATTATGCCAGATGAATATTTAATTCGGATAGAAACTTGATGTTTGAAAATGGGAGAAAGATTTCCTTATTTGGGAAAAAACGTGTTTTTATAGCAAAAATAATAAGATAAAGTCGCTCCCAAATATGTTATTATATATCTTGATGATTCTTATTTTCAATTTAATTTTCTGAATTTTCTAATTATACTTCTAATTACTTTCAATAAATAAAGAACGTGAGTTACATAAAGATAAGAAACTAATCTATTGATACACTTTCGAAACAATACATCTCGATCATGAACAAAATTGATAACTTTCTTTGTTTGTGTAACCTAGTAAGTGGATAGTAAGGTGAAAAGCTACAAATTATGATAAAAGTCTGATAAAAAATTTAATCATAGAAATTATAGAAACAAGAGAATCGAATGCGGATCATGTACCAAAAATGGTAAATTCATTTAGAACCATAAATGGTTGAAAAATTGAAAAATCGTAAATAATTTTATTCAGCGTGAAATGAAAAATAATAAAAGGACCCATCTAATCTTTAAGGTTTTCTGCAACAAAAATATTTACATTAGGTTTCCTTGCTTATTCTTCTTTAAAAAAATTTACTAGTAACGTCTAATATAAAATATTCTAATGAACATTTTTGTTTTGTCGGCAGATGTTCCCAGATGAAGGTATCAATGTTGTCTCTGTGGTTCTGCATTCTCATTTGGCTGGTCGAAAATTGAGTTTGAAGCACATTCGAGAAGGCACTGAACTTCCAACAATAGTTCAAGACAACCACTTTGATTTTGATTACCAACAATCACACACTTTGGATAAAGAAGTCAAAATTCTTCCTGGAGATGAAATAGTTGCTGAGTGTGTTTATGGCACTCTGGATAGACCTAACGCAACTTTGGGAGGATATGCAGCTGATCAGGAAATGTGTTTGGCTTTTGTAGTCCATTACCCTAGAACTGAGTTGGCAGCTTGTTATAGTATGACACCTGTCAGGGATCTTTTTAAAACTCTGGGCATCACTAGCTTCAAGGGAATCTCAATGGAACAGTTGGAAAAGCTTTTCCTGACTACTGGGTAAGAATTTTGCATTATTTAATAAAAATGGATATAATTGGATAGTTTAAAATAATTAATAAATTAATTAATTCGATACCTCCATATTAAATGAACCTTTTTCGAAATATACGTATAAACTCTAAAACGACCACTCTGGCGTTGCACAGTGGGATAAGAATGACATTTTTGGTTCAAAAAAAACGTACAGCCAACAAATCTTGACAGATTTGGACGTACCCCACGCGAAAAAATTCTACGGAAAGTGTTCTACGGAAATTCCATATGTGAATTCCATGCGGAAATTCTACAAATATTTCTATAAACTAATTTTGGACAAAGTTTGACTTCCGGTGATGAGCTGTGCTCTCGGAAATCACAGTCTGAACATCACACCATTGCACCAGGTATGCGAACAACATCTTCTTCGAGAAAATTATGCTACCTACGCCAAAACCCTCCATCAACTGTGCGCTCATCGAGGACACGAGATTGATCCAATGCCCCAGGTGTAAAACACACATCTTATCCGGGGAAGTCTGGTTTTTCCAGTACTTTAGAGCTTCTGGAGTGAGTTTCTCGAGGACACGAGATGAAACCAATAGCCCAGGTGTAAAAAACACATCTTCTCCGGGGAAGTCTGGTTTTTACAGTACTTTAGGGTTCCTGGAGTGAGTTCCTCGAGGACACGAGATTGATCCAATGCCCCAGGTGTAAAACACACATC